>JARFOD010131431.1:0-13762 GCA_031763545.1 Mopalia muscosa
AGTGGTAAGTAAAGACAGCGCATTGCTACTCTTCAAACAAACTGCCCTTAGCCAGAGGGTCCAAACAGATAAAGTGTCTCCTTGATCTCGAGTGTTGCCATGACAACACAGTCAGACTCAATTACTGAGATGGAAAACAATGAAAGAAGCTGCAGAAAATGATTTTCCGGATATTTCAATGTCATTAAATTATTAAACAGACATCTTTTAACCTATTTTTGAGGTGAACAGTAAGTTGTATGAAATTTATCAAACATTTTTTTATTTTCTGCGAAATCCTGCTTGATAAAAAAAATCCTCAACAAATCGAAAAAAAGAATGGCCACTAATTATGCTGCAATTTGATCTTGGTGTTATGGGAATTGCCATGCCTCTGCATCTAGTATAAAATGACATGAACACGCAGAAACGTATAAAATGTAAGCTGAATAACAGCGACTGATTTATTCGTGGTACCGGTAGTAGGTTACATATTGTTAGATGTTGTTGTTGATAAAGTCCAAGAAGTATGTAACGCGCGAGTAAACACTGGGATAGTCGCCATTGCAGGAACTAATCCCCCACGACGTTATTCCGGCAAGGTAGGTAACTCCTCCATCTGAACACACCATTGGACCGCCACTGTCACCCTGTAACAAACCCGAATATAACCGATTAACTACTTTAAAGAAAGAATTGGCGTTGTTAACGTCGGGAATTGTTTGAAAAAATTGCTTTTTAAACATTCAAAAAGAAGACAATTAATAATCACACGACAAAGTTTATATATTAAAAGCATTGTATTATTATGTTACTCAGTTTGAAGAGGGTTGTCAGATGAGTTTGTCGCTCGGCTTCCAAAAGTTTTTTAGACAATGTTGTAGCCCAGTTTGCAGGATGGTTAGATAAGTCAGTGGCTAAGTTGTCATATGGTTGTCCGATAAGTCCGTCTCTCGGTTTGCAAAGATTTGTTAGAGAAGTTTGTGGCTCTATTTGAAGCATTTGTCAGATTAGTTTCTTGCTAAGTTTGTCAAATAAGCCTGTCACTCAGTTTGCTGAGGGTTGTCAGATATGTTTGTCGGTCGGTTTACAGCAGTTTGCTAGATAAGTCTGTCGCTCAGTATGTTGAGATTTGATAGATAATTTTGCCGCTCAGTTTGAAGAGGTTTGTCAGTTAAGTATGTTGTTCACTTCGCAGAACTTTGGTAAATAAGCCTGTCGCTTGGTTTGGAGATGGTTCCCAGCAAACACGCTACATAACTGCAACGTTGTTAACTACTAGCTATTCATTGGTAATGTTGCCGGCACAGTAACTAAACAACAACGTTACTGCAACGTCAATTTACGTAGAAATGAGGTCGTTAGTTTGTATCAGTTGAAACAGTGTTATAATAACGTTGTCAAAACGTACCATGAAACGTTGTAACAAAATAAATCGACTACATTGTGAATTAGTATCGTTTTGTACAGCATTATAACAGAGTTGTCAAAACATGGTGCGATGGAGTTAAACATAGTGGAAACAAGGTAGTTATTACGTTATGTTGCATTGTCGTGAAGTTGTATAAAGCTGGTATAACATAACTTGTACTTTCACGATTGAAAGTACTACCAATGCAAAGTCGCAACGTTGATTGGTTTGCTGGGTTGCCAGATAAGTTTGTCTCTACGTTTGATGCGGTTTGTTAGATAGTACTGTTGCTCAGTTGGTACAGATATGTTAGAACAGTTTGCTTTGGAGCAGTTATTATCACGTTCTATTTATTCCATAAATGGCAGTTTTGTAGTAGTGCCAATAAGAAATCAACATATATGTTCTCTTCGCTTGAGAAACATTCAAGAAGCACGCATTTTTACGTCACCATCTGGGTTATTGTACAGCTTCAATGACAGTGAATTGCACTCTCGAGTTACAGAAAATAATGTCGGTTGGAATTTAATATTGATTTTACTGAAATTCGATATAAGAGCACGATTAGATTTTGGTTTTAATGAAGTCAATTTCTAACAATTAGTCCTGACAATAAACAAAACATAATAAAGACGTTTGAACGTTTCCGAACATATTAAACTGTGCAGTGACAAGTGTGCACTCTTGCAGTACATGAGCACTAAAACTGGATCAAAAGACAACAAACTGAAGGAACCAATGGCTGGGTCAAGTCCCCTATGGCGATAAGACCGTGATCATTATAAAACGACAGTAGATTGGGGCCAAAAGTTCGTCATTGCAACTGATTTGAGAGGGGGTGGCCAAATTAAAGGGCCAGCCATGGTTGTTTTGGGACTGTGCAGATGGCATTTGCAAGTTGTAAAATAAAACAATCAGTGAACAATCCCATAAATTGGCTTATTTTAGTATGCATCCACTCTTCTTGAATCTTTCTCCACCAAAGATTAAATATCTATTGATTTTTTAGTGAAATTACAACAAAACTGGTATTTATGAGATGAATGGAATTTCAAATTCGATACCCGGATATCAAAATTATGAAACTCGGTTAGTAATGTTCATTCATTCTTCGCCGGAGGCTGTGAATACATGAAAATAACTACCCAAGTTTCATAAATTTGATATCACAAAACAAGTATATGAGTTCTATATTTTGTTAGTATTATGGCGTTTCACATAAACGCGCGTCGCAACCGACCATTTCACCCCAGAACCAAAGAGGCTACATGTGCGTAAATTGTCGTCACGTTTTGAATGGGCCATGCAAGGCATTTTATTTCGCGTCGCGTTAAGAAAAGTGAAATGCTGTCCAATCTCCCGATGTTGAAATCGCCATAATAAATTTGAAAAAAAAATCTTCAATTTATCTTTAATATAAATATAAAAAGATTATTCGGCTACACAATGCCGTTCAAATACCATAACATTGCTCTCGTTAGTAGTTACAATAATAACCATATAACACTTCGTTTCTTGTGGCTTTTCTGACACAGTAAACGCTCAAGCAACATTGGTGGTATTCAAACTTCACTGTGTTATATCTTCAATGCATCATAACCCGAAAAATCAATGTTGTAAAAGAGTACAATGCACCCTGTGCACGTCTTAGAAGGTGCATGTTTCAATCGATAGTCATGTGGTGAGCATGTGAACGGATCAAAGGCGAAAGACGGGTCGCTCCTTTATCCTACCAATGACATCAGGCAATTAGGGCAGTCATGAGAATATGCCCTTTGTAAGCCTCCCTGCATTGATGTGTTCTAAACATTTGTGAACACATAAAGATACTCTTGTTTTGGTCGGCATCAGATATATTAAACTATCGGATTAGGCTTTCTGCTGCCGTTGATTATAGCTGTACTGCTTGTCAAAATAATATTTGTGCGATTTGGTTTGCTGCCTTTGATCGACAAAAGAAGTCGAGTTCACCGACTTCATTACACGGGGTGCATTTCCTTTCGACTTTGCAATACGGGTGCATGTCTTCTCGACTTCACGAAACGAGGTGCATTACATCTCTATATTGGGACACACTTACACTACAGGCACTCTTGGCACTTTCGAAGATACAGATGTGACCGTCATTAATCTCCGCCCCAGATACCGACTGCCACATTTGTGCGCATGCACTGTTAGAAAGCACAGTCATATGAACCTCCTTCAGCCAATTGGTAGCGCCACCTAGCGGAGAAATAGTTACATTCAAATTCAAGGAATTCTGCTTCGTATCTTCTAGAACAGCTGTGTTTTATACACCTGTAAGGAACTTGAGTAATATAACTTTATTTAATGTTCCTCGTAGCAGAATAAATCCTAGAATACATTATTTTGTATCACGAGTTACGTCCCTTCTAAAAAGGCGTTACTAATTTAACACGGTGCTCTTCACTTATTACTGTTTACATGTGAATGTTACAAACCCTACACTTATTCTGATCATATGTTTTTTTTTTAAATTGGTGTATTAGTTTACAGAATAACATTGTTACTGGGTCTGTTATTGTTGGCCTTGTATTAAATAAAAACTATATAAAAAAGATCAATATAAAGACATTTCAGTAAACAACTCGATTGGTTGTTTGCTCTTTATTTAGTATAGCAATAAACACATCAAGAGCTTCCTGGAGAATAGATTGGTACACTTACCTCCGCCTTGAGTGGCTCCCCAACCAGTCAGGGTGCAAGTACTCCCTTCGAAAAGATTGTCTTTTGGAGCGAGTGCAACTGGGGTGATGTACGCACTTCCAACATTAGCATCAGAACTCAGCTTCAAAACAGCAATATCATTGGGGTATCCCGCACCACTTGTGTCCCAACCTGGGTGCTGCGGTTAAATAAACATTCGTATGACATGGTTTTGGTGCAGACAGTAGCGTAGGAAATTAAGTTAATTTTGTTTATTTATTATGGAGTTATTAATATTATTATTCCAAGGTATTACCAATTAACGATCAGCGGGATTGTTTGTTATTGTTGGACACAGTATGACACGTTTACAGGTATGGAGAGAATGTCCCACAGCACAGGTTAGCATAAAGTTTAGGTAATACTATCGCCCTTTCTTTGAGAGTAAAAGCGCACACAAAACTTCATTTTCTTTATTTACCTTTTCGATGTTTGACCAACAGGATCAAATTCCATCACAGATCATTTGAGGTATTATTGTAAGAGAAAAACAGGGTACAATCTAGACACATACAACCTTTTACTGGCTGTTGCCATACCAACCTAAAAACGGTTCTAAGTAATCGAGCCCGCGACCCAAAGGGGAGACGGGATGGATACACTCTCCAGAGGGTACGTTCTAAATCCACCCGCCACTGACATGACGGACGCCCTTGTTTTTTTACAATTTTTTTATTAACAAGATGGTAAGAAAAGAACTATATAAAATAAATGAAAACTGGAAAAGCTTAAAATACAAACAAACCTGGATTAACGTACCATTGTTACAGATGCTACATAGATCGTTTGTTTGTTAGACGAACTGCTTCTATCGGTGGCTCCAGCGATAACACGCAGGTTGTTCAAACTCTGGAAGAGATAAAACAAATAAGAAGGTCTAAATAGGTCAAGCAAACATTTTTCTATATTTGAAAATAATGGAAGACATGGTGTATTGTACAAATTGTATTGCACCATAGTCCTACGCTGTATTAATTGTATCGACCAACAATAAAACCAAGAAAGCCAACTACAATAAATTGAGTTTAAGTTATCCTGCGTCAGCAAATCTTCATTCGAAAATATCATTTTCATCACATGCATGTAGGCGCACCTGCCAAAATTGGTTAATTGTACCACTTACTTGGTGGTTTTACCTAAAATGTGATTCACTAGTGTTTAACTTACTATGTATGTCTAAAGACCGCATAACTAGGCTGAGACCATACTGCCGGCATAGAAAAGAACAATAGTTTGTTCTGGAATATTGCTGACAAATCAGGATATAGAACTCATTCATCGATGTTAAGACTACACGGAGTATTACCTGATTCTCCACACAATGGGCCGCAGTCAGTGCCGTGTCTTTGTTAATGAGAACAGCGCCACAAATGTGACTCCAGAAGAAACCCAGTTGACGGAGTTCCAGAGAAAGTTGCCATGGATACGCCCCGATCTCTGTGTTACTTCCGCCTACTATTCTCGGTCCAGTCGGACCCGGATGAGGATCTTTGAAAGCTCCACCTGTTGAACGAACAAAAGTAACAGACATCGGACCATCTCTGTCAGGATATCTATGTGAATTCGTACCTGGAAAGTCTTATCTTAGACAGCACGCCCCTGTTGATCACCAACAGGTTTCTATATCAGTTTAGAATAATTACATTTAGCTCGATCCTGGTTATTATGACGTAATATAGCCCTCTGACTAAGGACAGTTTGCTTGAAAAGTAGCAATGCTGTCTCTCCTTAGCTCTGGACGAAAATTAACTTTCAAACATTTTGGAAACGCTTCACATTTTGGTTGTGCTAGTGTCAAATATTATTGGAATACACCGCCGTCAAAAATGTTAAATACCCTTAAGCACAGAATAAAAAAAAACAATCAACCAATCAATCAATCTGATGTTATTCGTGCACATATTGCAAAATCAGATATCAAATGGGATTGACTGACTGATGTTGAGTGGTCAGTTACAGAACTGCTCTACAAAACAAGCCGATGGTTTTCACTGACGCACTGACTTTTCGATATTTCATCGGAAAGTGATTTATTTGGGATTATGTCAGATCTCAACGCGACGACAAAAAGGCAGGATTTTAATAAGACAAAACCCTGTTTCACTTGGATACAGATCCAACAATACATAAACATTAAATTCACTGGAAATGTTGGAGTACTATGGTTGTTCACGTAGGTTTGATTTTAGGTATATGGTGTATTGCATGTTATTTCAATCAAATTAAGGACGGAGTAGAACAGATTGTGGGTGTTGGCAAGTACAATGACGATGAAAGCAGGAAGATAACAAACATTGCTATGGCTGCTTCTGACGACTGTATGGCGAGGAACATGTCTATTCAAGTGCGCTCCTCATCCTTCCCCTCGTACCCCTTGCAAATCATATATCGTTATAGGCAGTACTAATAGTACCTATAATAGCCGTCAAGCGAAAACAACTTGAGATTACATTTTAACTCTCTAAATAAGGCTACATTTTATCATGAATTAAATTCAGAACTCTGCATATGTCTGAAAGGTAAAGTATTAAATCAAAGGAGAAATAATTTATATATATATATAAGTTAATAATATATCGCTAATCCTTGTGCCACAATCTAATTCAGAATTTTTCGAAGATAATCTCGTAGGTTAAAACTAGGTTAATGTTTAACTTTTTTACTTAAAACCTTAAAAGAAAAGTTGAAAACAGTGAAATAAAATGCAGCATAATCTTACAAAAGGCGATTCCCGTCAAAGAGACGAACAGGATAGTCCACATGGTTCTGATCAGTCGTCAAATTGAATAAGAAATAGAGTCTAACAATTCAACTTCAATATATAGGTTTACATCGTGAAGAACACACATGATTAGTCACACGAAAACAGCTGCTTTCTTTCACGTATGAAGTTAGGCTTTGGTCGAACATTTTAACTACTACCGTTATCTACTTGACGTATTAGGTCGTAAATCCAACCTACCTGCGAGAAAATACTTTTTAAATGCTGAGGTTTGGCTTATTGTTGACTGTAGCCAAGTTTATTTCATATTTATTTAGTAATTATTCTATCATGAATGTTAAAAATTTATTACCTGTATTTGAGAACATTTTACCCCTTACCAGCTGCAAACTCAGCACAGTTCATAATCCAGTTCATACTTCCACGTGCATTATTTTATGACATGTATTCTTTCTGCTGAGTTCTTTATATAATTTAGCTATAATATTAACACCCCTATCCCACGTGTTCAGCGCGTGTGCACAGCTTACTGTATGGAAATTTGACTTACAACGAGGAGGAATATCAGAACTTTAGGGCCAAAGCTAGTTATTTTGCGTAAGAAAGGCGGGGTTATATTTTATCGATAAAATAATTCGATATCGATAATTCTTGAAATAAAATTGAACAATTTCAATATATTTAATTTCTTTGTCGACATCAGTTCCAAGCTTTAGAAACAAGCAATGGTTATAAGTTTTATTCTACTGGGTCTATAGTGGAAGTGGCAGTTCAAAAAATTTAAATCTTGTTTAAAAGGCTTTGCAACTAGTCTTTTTCAAAAGACTTTACATTATTGTTTGTTTGTTGGATTGGGGTTTAACGCCGTACTTAAAGTTATTCAATATAAAAATGACCCGGAGCGCCCCTCAGCCCCATCCATAATCCCTGCCTACCTACTCCCAGTTGCTGAGTTTATGTGACTACCTGGAATATGCCTCGCCTTTAAGTGATATTCGTTAAGCACGTCGAATGTTTAGTGGTTTTTTCCCGGTTTCCCATATCAAGCAACTACGTAAGATGTAAAACATCAATTGTTCGTTTAATGTAACTCGGCGATCAGTCAACAAATCTACCTACAGGCAAACCGAGCATACGACAAGACAACCACTCAGATAGTTTCTCCTTCGTTTCAAATTAACTACACCTGTACCTATTAGTCAGGTGTGACAGCATTCGGTACATTGGTCTCTAGGCCAGGTAATTACAAAGTGTGAAGTAATTACTGAGGATTATCCAAACGTCAGCGAATGTTCATGTTTCTGTAATGGCTGGATGCCTTCAACAATAGGTAATCCTCAAAAAGTTACACAGTCTATTTTATCATTCCCTGATAAATAACGACCAGGTTGGCGTACAGTGTAGGCCAAATACAGATTAGCACATAAATGCGGATAGTTCTATTTCTACCTGTGGTTTAATTTCCGTGCTAGTTTCATAGAATTCAACACGGTTAAATTTTGAATCTCCGACTTGTGTTAAATACAGACAGATTGTTTGCAACACGAACATGTGGTTACAGTGCCCTTGGACCCTCTGGACTGTATCTAATAAAACGATCCTATTGTCTGCTTTAAGAACTATACCAGAAAGAATGCCCCACCCCGCTTTTTAAAACTAATCCAATGAATAAGGTAAATTAATGACTAATTTAAGTTTCTACATGAAATCCTGATTGTCAATGTATGTGGTAAGAGTGAAATAAAATCTGAATCTGAATCTGAATAGTAATTGAATGGTTAAATTTTGTCTATTAATTAAAAAAGTAAAGTTGAAATAAAAGAAACAGAAAAAATGTATTGCTCCAATATAGAATAAGAAAGCTTGCTTGCCTGTAGCAGGACTGGTCAGCAGGCCCCTTGACCTAACAAACTGATGAGTAGAGGACCAATGCAGAACAAACACATATCACTTGTAAAATGATACATAGTCATTGAGATTGTGATACATTAAAGCGTTCTTGGGGTTATTACTATTCTTTTTACTTTATATCTTATTCCAGATTTGTATTGTTTTTAATAAGTTCAAGGTTATTTTAAGTTTTTATTTTTTAATTCACATTAACTATGTCAACTTTTTTGCCAAGATCTGCCCGGCTGTGAGTGTCTATGTGTGGTAAGTCCGGCTAAGCTCCTATATACGGACAGTGTAACCTGTGACCCTATGCTATCCTGCGGAATCTGAAAAGCACTCAAGGCACGGGTTAATCCAGACAGACCTGAGCTCTCTCAACGCTGACACGAGTCGTACCGCGTTGGTTAGCTTGGAGACGACAGAAAACATACATCCAGCACTTTATAAACACTAAATGTAAATAAATCGGCTTACCAACTCAATCATATTCGGGATAGTTTTTTCTTCAAACGTCCCCATTCAGAGATCACCCACCAAACAGTTTGCCTTACATTTCAAATTGACAGGATTTTACCGTACAATATTTATCAGCTTTAGGTAAGTATAACTTGGGGAACTGTGGTTTGTAAGCTTATACTTTTGTTTATGCTAAAAACTTTGATGTTACATAAGTTTACTTTATCTCGTGATAAATTGTTCAACCGAAAATCGAAACATAACCCACTGTACGTTTCCCCGACAGTTTGTGCTCTGGTCATACCAGTCAAGTGTCTGTCAGAGAGACTTCAATCATCCAGGATGAATAAACACTTGTATGTCCAGAAAAACGACATCGTTTTTCAGACTGCTCTTTAACAACCCATATTTCAATAGTTCATATGACAGTTGTTTCAAATACATTAAGATACAGTTAAGATATTAAGTTGTGTTCTCATTTCCCCAAGCCGGTTCCATGGCGGACTCAGTTCGTAACGTCGCAACTTTATATCATGCCTGATTGATTTATTAATTAATTGATCGAGCGATTGATTGGTATGGCGGAGTCGATCTTTGTTTTGTTTAATTCGTCCTTTCTCTTGTCCGTTCGCAAATAATAGATTTCATCGCTTCATTTCACAGGTACGGCGTTAAACCCCAACCAATCTATCAAACAAACAAAACCTTGTTCACAGCTGCCAGATGTTGATTCTTTATGTAATAGAACTAGTCAACCTTTTCGGTCTATCTGGCGTTTTGGGGGCAGTGATGTCGATCAGTAGGACTTGGGAAGGTCATTTCTACGGTGAATTTAAACTATCAGCAAATACAGCGGCCAATGGCTGGAGAGTACATTTACTTTTTGGAGTACCCATATCAAACTTACAGGTAAGCAGAAGGAAAAAACACTGGATATTTCATTCGACAAAGACATCTCTGAAGAGAATTATTCCGACCAAATTTGTGTATGGAATATATGTTGGCTTGGCAAGTGATGGCTGAACAGTAGAAAAAAAGTAGAATGAATTAAAATTATTGACGGATTTAACATCGGAGCAATGTGCCGATCACAATTACCGCCCACTAATGAGATAAATTGCTGGTGGACTTGTTATCCTATAAGATCAGTTGTCAGGGTGACTGTCGGTTGCATGTACAGTACCAGGAATAACACTTCAATCATAGTGAAACATTATTTCAACATTTGGTTGGAATAACATATGTCTTTATAACCCTTCATCTCGACTACTTTATTAATCACGCTAAAAATACAAAATGGTATACACTTGTTGACATGGAGCCGTAAAAATATAAATTCGGATGTTAAGACCTCGTTTGAACGACTTATTTTCTCATTTGAAAACTTATAATCTCGTTTGAATGACTTAGAATCTCTTTTCTAAGAATTTCGCTTGAAATGTTTGGAATCTGTTAAAGCGTCATTCACAAAAAACGAAATACTCCCTTTGGCGACTTATTAACTCATTTAAATGAGATTATAGATCACTGAGAAGAGTTCTTCAACCAATCAAATGACACCCTTTGGCCGACATATTAATCGCGTGCACTTGGCTGTATGCATAGGTTTATTATACGATAACGCATGCACATGTGTAGATTTGTACAACAAAAGTCATTGATATTTGCAAAAGTTGTAGAGATAATGGTACATTGCAAGCTTCATGAAGAAACACGCGGATTTGTAGGCATTCAATGATCGAGCGTATAATTTCCGCGTTTGATAAAGTCATTCCAACGAGTTACAATGTCGTTTGAACTAGCTTTTTACCAGCATTTTTTTTCATGTCACCCTACGATATGATGAGATTCCTATGTGTGGTTATAAAATACCAGACAAGCATGCATGGTATACAGAACATGGAGGAAGAAAAAAAAGATGACCAAATCACAGTCCCACGTTAGACAAACAAACCCGCTTCTGGCACCTACTTAAATCAGAAAGCCCCATTCTCTTTTGAAGATATCAGCCGTCAACCAACCGTCATATAGTGATTAGTTTCACTCACCTTTGCCATTGAAACTTCACGGTCTTCATTTTCATCAACATCGATCTAGAAACATAAGCAAAATGAGTAAGTGTATACCAACACAGTCACAGATACTGTTACGTTTGTGACACAACAGTAGTAGTATTTACGTTATTGACAAATATGCGGTGGATTGTCAAGGTTGCTCAGTAGTCTGTCCTCGTAAGTAACCAGGACAAGGCCATACCGGTTAAATAAGCCGTTTAACACATAGCAGACATATAATAAACACATATTACGTTCATATGTGGGTATATCTCGGTCAAGAATATTCACAATTTAAATGTTACATACTGATTAACTCATTTAGCTTACAGGAACTAGCGAGTAATCACTGAGCGCGGCGTAAAACTCAAATAAATACAATATTTAACCTATAACTCAGTATTTCGCAAGTGTGAAGCTGTCACAATATCGAAACGTCACATTTCGATGATTTGCGTTATGAATAGAGTTATTATGAAGCGGATAAACACCAATTGTGAAGCCTCTTTAAGTCGTTTACTGTTAATCATTTTATTTCTGTCCTTCTTGCATTTTTAAAATTATTCTACTTGGATTAAGGCGGTTAAATTATCTGCGAAACATTTCATCAATAACAATAACAGTCAGTTGACATCTCTATTAATCAATCAATCAATCAATCAATCAATTAATCAATTAATATTTCAGACTGACGGTGACATCGAGGTATCCCATGTGAGGGACGGGGTTGAGTGGGCTGTGTCCGGTAAACACTCCTGGTCGGAGCTCGGGGACGCTGAGTTTGTCCCGATTAACATTGAGGGAGACTATGATTACTACGATGCTGATGAGGACGATATTTGGGGAACGGCTATGGTAGAAAGTCCGGAAGGGGAAGACTACGGTTATTCTGAAGCAGAACCAGTAATATTTGTAGGCACGACCCATTCCGACTTTATTACACAGACGTTACCAGCGACATCCACATCAGGTAATCAACATCCACATCAGGTAACCAATAAGCTGTTATGTCATGGAAGGGAAAACGAAGATTAAATTAAATCCTTAGTAGCGACATTGTATGCGGCAGTTTGCAAAAATATTAATTCTTGTCATTGATGTTTTTGTGAAGAATAAGATTGATTCAATAGATTTATAATTTTGATTTATTCTCTGAACATAATTTTTAACACAAAATACACCAAGCCCAAAGCCGTTCGGACTGCCACGAAGTATTCAGCCTGTAGGTATGAAGGTGAAGGATTAAGAATAGTAGTAGGTTTAGCACACCAAATGGATATATCACAAAGCCTATACAGAAAAATGATCATTCTAACTTGATTGAAGCGCGTGTTTGAAGGTCATTTACCCGAATTTGTTTGTCTGGTTGTTTGGTGTATAACGTCGTACATATAGGTATTTCCCTTACAATATTACCAATTGTCCACTTCTCCCTGTGCTTTGGTTAAATATGGTGGGAAACAGGAAGGAAACCTTGAAAGCTACACCAGCGATTGCCGGAACCACATCTGATAACACATTCCTATAACTGGGGTCGACCGCCGTAGTCTAATCAGTGAACTGTACATCGAAGTAGGAACAGTCGACTGACACGTTAACCACAGCACCTCGGCCGCGAGCCTTAAAGTCTTTGCTACTTATCTCACATTGTATTTTCTTGTAAACAAGCTCTCTGTTCTATGATTTTAGTGTTTGCAGTTTTTGTAACCAAGAGTCTTTTTATCAAATTTTATTATTTTTTCTCTGTTCAACAGGGCCTTACGATGATTCAATCCCGCTGGTAACCCCCGCTCCGAGCTGGACCACAGAAACCCCATCAACGATTTTCCCCTCGGTGGAAGTTCCTCAAAGCACCACCTCAATGCATGTCAACCCTCCTCTCAGCACTACACCAATACCCGTCATCCCTTCTAATACACCTTCTCCGACACCACTTAGATGGATAGAACACTCTGATTGTGATCGATTGGTGACAGTAACTCAGCCACGTATGTATTTCCCAAGTAAAGTAAGTCTTTATTTGAGCTAAGTGCTTCACAACAATTGTGGGTTTCGCGGGCTTATTCTCGTGGAGTTTCGGACGACTAAGGGACCTGGGGTTAAACAGCTAGTAAAGTACCCTAAGTCTATTGAATTGTTTTATTATCGCCAGGGAGCCATATATTCTCTAGAATAGGGGTTTTGTGGCACATTGCTTTTGTACCAATTACACCAGTCAATCAGCAATCGTGTCTAAGCAGAGTAGTAAGGTCTTTTTTACATTTGTGTCGATTTCCTTGAACTTTTTATGGATTTAGCTCTGAAATAAACACTGTTCAAATTTTTCATAAGCATTGCACTTAAAAGACAATTTTGTAAATCTCATTATAGAGTCTAGGATCTCTCATTTGATAACAATGCCTTATTTCAATTCAAAGATTTAATAAAAGTTCCAGACCTTTGTTCAGGTTAGATCCCTCATCTTACTGCACTTGATGAAGTAAGAACTTGTTGCTTTGATGATCTCGAATCCAATTGGAT
>JARFOD010131442.1:0-13761 GCA_031763545.1 Mopalia muscosa
CATGTGAATAAGCATGCTATATTTGTTGACATACAGTTGATAATGTAGATCTACCATATCAAACAGGTGTAATGTAGCAGTTGAATGAGCTGTAAAATAGCAAAAGATGACACCATATTGTAATTAAGAAAGTGTTTATTTTAACTCCAATTGTAAAAAACTTAGCCACTTCTTGTGACAGTTACAACTCTCAATTAGTTGAAAACAAACATCAGAACACATTAATACAACCGAATATTGAACCTTGCAGATGTTTTAAGAACAAAAGGAGAAGTGTGCACAGCAGATACACACCCTGATAATAATAAATGTAAAGTAAAATAATGCTTACAAAAAATGCAAGAATTCTTCTATTGAAGAGGTCTTTCATAGAATATATCACATATATTGATTGATTGGTGCTTTACACCATGATCAAAGGTATTTTCTTTATGACAGCAGTCTATTCCAACATTAATTCACACTAGCACAAGCCTAAAATGGAATGAGTTTTAATAAAGTTCGAAATTAAATCACCCTTCAGTGGTAAATAAAGAATGCAATGCTACACACTACCAAAAAAAAACTGCCAGTAGCTAGATGGTACATATCAGATCAATATGAATACACAATTTTAAACTTTACTATTTCAAACCAGTACACAGCAAATTTATCACAGACAACAGACACAGGACATTAATCATGGTAATTATAATATGCAACAACACATTACTTTTGTGGCCTCAGCACATGGAAGGTGTCTACAGCCTCCTAAGTTCTCGACTGAAAGATTTTGTGTGATATCCAAAATGAATTGAAGCAGGACTGAGAAAGCATGTTAAAGACACTGTTTTGATTACAATATGAGAACCTTCATGGTTAGGTAAAAATGATATGTAACTGCTGAAAAGATAAGATTGAATAAATTTGTTTGGAAGGGCTTAAACACTAAACTTTTGGTTACATTGATAATAGGACAATGAGACAGCCACAATATTTAAAGAAAACAAGCTTGAAGTCACTGGCAACAAACAAGGACAATCACAAGAAAACACCAAAACAGATTAGCTTTGTCAGCATCAGGGACAAAACTCAATTGATTTGAACCTTTCATTGGTTTCTATGTAATATGGTAGACTAGCTTAGCTTAGTGCTAAATATGTAAACCATCTAACTATAAAAAAAATTATTTTCATTTTTAATTGGGTTTAACACTAAAATAGAGGTTTTCACTCATTGTAAGGTGTGCCAGCCTAATAGGCAGAGGACATCACACTCCACATCAATGACAAAAAATAAAATAAAGTAAAGACAAGACAGGAGAATTGAAAGACACATCTGAAGATAAGCTTCATCTAGCTCTTTCAACCTTGAACAGGAAATTGGATATAAAGTTGAATTATAGAGTTTAACTGAATTATAAAAAAAAAACAAAAAAAAAAAACAGGTTAACTTCACCTGAAGAACAGTAATTGTTTTTTAAGCAAACAGTTATCTGAATGGATTACCTTTATTTTTTATAGATTAAAACTTGCCCAGACATAAAAATAGAAACGCACCAAGATGACATAAATGTTCCACTTGAAAGAATTTTAAAACATCAAGACAATTTACGAAATTTCATGGTTTATGATCAAATACATCTTGAACTTGACATCCCTGTTATGAATGGATGTGACTAAAAATACACAATTATCTCCCTTGGAAAAACTGATGCAATATAAACTATAATGTAAATCTCTAAATTTATCAGCTTTGCAGATTTTAATGAAATAGTCTTAACTCTTTTGTTAAATATAAAGCAAGCATCCATGTGTACCAAAGCCTTATAACCAAGAATAATTTCCCCTCTTTTAATTTTAACATTAGATTGAATAGCCTTATTTTTAAGACTTAGATATGAGATAATGACACATCTAGGTCCTAAATTAAATTGTCCTGAATTTAAACAGCCACCTGAAAACGACTACAAGAAGTTACAGACACGTTCAAACCTTATCTAGCTCGATGCAGGAGTCCTTTCAGCAAACCATAGCCAGTTTAAATCTTCACTTTGCATCGCCAGGCTCGATACATAATGGATTTGGCAATGCAGTCAACGGTAAACAAAAAACACAGCTCGCAATCTTGCCTTGTTAAAACCAAAAGCGAGGGCCAAATTGTGTGTCATCTAGCAACAGTTTTCAAGAGTGGTAAAATTCAGTCATGGCTTTTGGTTTGAGAAGGGCAAGACGGCGCGTTGTTATTTTGTTTATAGTTGACTACATTGTCAAATAAAGTTATTATTGAGCCTGTTGAGGCAAAGTTAAGATTTAAACTGGCTATGTTTAGCTAGAACTCCTGCATCGATCTAGAAGGTAGGAAAGGAAACGTGTCTGTAGTTTTTTGTAGTCGGTCGAGGGCGGCACTTAAATTCAGGACTTTTTAATTTAAGTCCTAGATGTGTAATATCTAGGTCTTATTTATAAGGCTATAGACTGAATAGATTTGAACTTTATGTGTCAATGTTCCACTCAAACTGTTCATTGGCTCTAAGGAACCCGACCACTTTGTTGTTGGCAACACCTGTTTTCTTAGCCTTGGATTTGCTTCCACGGGAAGGATTGAGATTTACCAAACACCTGAAACAATTCAACAGATCAAAGTTTTAGTAACTTATTAAAGTTATGTTGGCATAGATGGCAACAATAGGAAAAGGGAGATAACTCTTGAAAATATATCATACTTCAACAATTTGTCAAAAAGAAAGAGTTAAATCCTTATGAAGGTCTTATCTATTTGAAAAAATATGACATTTTGCATGATTGCAGCGACATGTGTTTTTCTGATTGTGCTCTATACTACCAGAGCACAAGTTCACAAAATGTTTTGTCACTTAATAATTGCCATGCCAGACAAATAAGTGAGTAATAATGTTACCATTTTCTAAACAAATAAACCAGAATGAAAACGTATCTAGGGAAATACTGTATAAATGTTTTGCCTCTTATGTAACATTATCAAAGATTACCTTTGGATGAATTCAAGGGTTGATGATAGACCAGTATCGTACTGTAAGTTAAAAACATAGTAGGCAGCAAAGACGGAGCAAATGGCATCTTCAAGAGTAAGTAAGTCTTCTATGACCACCTTCTACTCCAAAACCAAGAAATATCGTGTCCCCACATCAAACAGATCTGTAAAGTCAAAAACAAAAACAAAAAAATACTAAAATTCTATGTAGTACTGGAGGCAGCTTTTCACAACTGTTTGATTGTATGCTATCCTTATCACTATACGATTTTAAATTGTGAATGGGGATTTCGGCATAAAAGGCAAGGTATGTAAACAATTAGTTTAAGAGTCATTTTACTAATATACACACCTCCAATGACAGCGACATGGGGGGTAAGTAGTGCACTTTGTCTTTCCACATCATGTGTATTTGAGGTGTCCTGTGGGTAAAGACAAAGCAAAGGATAAGCACACAATACAAAGTTTATATTCAACACTTACAGCAAGGTATGAAATGCACATAACCTAATCATTTTTCTCGAAGAAAGAACAGCTGTTTATAATATAAAGAGTTAACTAATACACTACACTTACATGTACTGCTGTCTTCTATAGTATAAGCTTAATTGAGCAAAAAAACTTTCTTTCAAACTGTACATATTATGTATTGAAAGCCCAATGGGATAAGGAACCCGCCCTTGTTGGTAACTCCCAGTGTTATAACAAGATACTGACACCACTTCAGTTCAAACTGATTCCATAAAGTTATGTTAAGTCTACAAGGGCTTAAATAGTCAATTTCAGGGAAATTTCTAAACGATGTTATCAAAGGCATGGGTAGCTCGAGAAGCATGAAGTTGTCACCGAGTATATGAAATTAAACTACTTTTGTGTATTATACTATGTCTTGCTATTATAATGGCAAGTGCTAGGTTTGTTATTTGCATCCAAACCAAGATAGATAGGCACAGGGGCTACATAATGAAAGTTACTTTTGTAATAATTTGTATGAGTGAAAGCACTTCTTAGGACTCCATTCTCAGGATTATGGCAATGTCTAAATACATCTGTATTGAATGATTCTCTCAGAACAGTATTTATTTCCTCCTGTGGTAATCCTTGATGTCTTAAAGCAGCATTCAGCTTTCGCTTGAAATGTTCTTGAGTTATTTCATGGATATTAGATAATTCATCTATGACAGTTTGTATAACGACATTTGTGACATGATGCTTTGACTGAAGTTTCAAATACAGTAGAGCTATAGTCTCCTCTAGTGTTTGTGTTTGATCTAACTCATTGACACATTCTGTATCTGTATAAAAATCATTTTCAGGTTCAAAGCCTGAATCTAAGGAAGAGGGCTGTTCGTGGGCAGATCTGTAACACTCTGTTAAATCTAGAACAGACCGGTTCTGGTGATACCGACTAACGTGTGAGGCAAAACAACTTTCCTTCGAAAATTCTTTCTCACATCCTGAGAAAGGGCACTTTATCTGAAGTCCGTTACGTAAATGTTGTTTCTTTAAATTACATAATAATGCTTTCAAATTAGTCGAGCTACTGTTACAGTTAACAACTCCACATTGTAACGGGAAATCCCGTTGCGTTTCTTTTGCCGTCTGACTCTCTAGTTGGTGGTCCCGCCTCACATGTTGTTTGATAGCAACGTAAGAGCTGAACGACCTGTGACAGTTCCTTATGCCACAAGGAAACCTTGCATTTGGATTGTTAGAGTGAGCCCTGAAGTGCCTTACGTACGGCAATACGGTTGTAAAACTTAATTGACACAAATTGCATTTAAACATGGATCTATCAATCAACTTCAACAACACAATATACACCTCACCTTTCTGAGAGAAATTCCCGCTTCGTCTGACTCGTGTTCTACTATTAACGATGTCACTTCCGCCCAAATGTAGGCCACGCCTTTCAGTTGCTATGGTTTTTTTAAATGAGTTATTTCCCTTAGCAATGCTTCGCAATACGACCACGGCCTGTTTCATTTGTGAAAATGCGGAAAGAATTAAAAAAGAAAGGTCTTTTAAAATCTCATGTATGGATGAAGTCATATTTTGCCTAATAAACTTAATAAACAAATTCCAGCAATGAGAATATATATATTTTTTTGTTAACAGATGTTTTCATTTCAAGATTAGTTACATTTTGTTTAATGAAGCAATGTAAACAAATCTTTACTTTTTCTTCGCTAAAAAGCCAAGTATTATATATCTATATATATTGAATAAATAAAGAGAGAAACATCAGTTGGGACAGTTAATATTTATTCCGCTATTATCTATTTTATTTTTACTGTAAATTGTATTCAATATTCCTGTCTTAAAATATAGGCCTATGTTATTTTGTTTTTCCATTTGATTTAGGCATAACACGAGTGCAGGTGTAGGCCTATGTAAAAATACCAATATGATTTAAATCTATAGATATATCCGCATGATTGTTTATGTATCCCAATAACCATGGCATGAAAAACCCAACGTATTTGATATTGATTGCATTTCATTTCAAGTGGTTATGTTGTTAATTTAGTTCTATTTCAATATTATTTAGAATTAGATACCGGTATTCAATAGAAGTAATCAAATTTACACCATAATGTACAGCTTTACACTGTGAATTTAAAGTGATATCAGCTGTTGAAAACGACAATGAATTCTCTTGTAAATATTTAACACCATTCTGTTCTGTAATTTTACTCATATTAAACTGCGTTTTTGTTAAATATTAATCCTACAGCACCTTTTTGTAAATTTACAGCAAATAACCCCTGAATACAGTTGAAATTGGTGTAAACGTCTAGCAGTGAATATTGCTGTAACATTATACAGCAAGTACTCTTGTAAATATACAAACATTTTTTACAGTGCTGGTGTTCGCAGAGCTAAAGGGTAACGGAAAGCAGATCTGTTTGTGATGTTTTGTATTTTTGTCCGTCGTCATAAAAGTGAAATACCCTTGAGTACGACGTTAAACACCAATCAAACAAACAACAAACATCGAAACGTCACTCTGATATTAAACAGAAGTTGTCATCCATACAAGTCTTATGTTGAATTACTATTACTATTCCACCAGGCATAAACAGCATACGGAATAAAACTGATAAAATAAAATTGAACTAAACTTAGGCCTACTCTATTGAGCTTCAATTAATATATTAAAATAGTGGATTGTTAAGAGCAGGGCCTAGTCCCATATATAACATTCAGAGCCGTCCCTAATAATACCCACCGCGTTTGTTTGTAACATACTTGCAGTCATAAATTTAAGCCTGTCCACCTAAACTCACGTGCGGGGATTGGACGGCGGCAGGTTAACAGAAGAGCTAAACAGAGTGTTCCACATGCGCATTGAATACAAAACACCGGATGCATCGTACTCGCGAGTTTTTTGTACGTGCACGTATTTTGTCTTGCGTGCACGCGAGAGAATTGTCCATTGGCGCGAGTTTTTCTCGCGTGCACGCGAGGAAAACACGCGCCAATGGACAAAGAAACTCGCGTCAATGGACAAAAACTCGCCCGTTGCATGTTTTCGGACACATTATGTCCTCGCGTGTACGCGAGATTCACATGCATGTGAAGATTTGTCACGTGCACGTGAAATTTGTTACCTGCACGTAAGATGAGTATCAGTCGCGCGTGCATGCGTTCGCGCGTGCTCGTGTCCGAAATCAGCCATACTTGACGCCTGTTAAAAAGGGGCGAGATAGCGAGATGGCGAGTAGTCTCGCTAAACCAGACTTTGCGCGAGAACTTCGATCACGACTACATAGTCTAGTACCAGAGTATACTATGGCCGTCATATTGTTCTGGTATCGGACAGTTGGTTTTCGATAGGTTAATTTTTAAATATATTTGTAAACATTCAATGTAACCCAAAACCTCAAAATTAATTGATTTGTAAATAAATACAAAGGTTTTAGGTTCATTGTACATAATGTTTGAAATATATTTTAAAATTAGCCATTCAGAAAACCAACTGTACGATACCATGCAGGACAATATGATGGCCATTTTCCTTTTGCAACGTTTAGAATGCTGTGGTACCAGACTATCTAGCCGTGATCGAAGTTCTCGCGACAAGTTTGGTTAAGCGAGACTAGTTGGGGAGTGGCCGCTATCGGCCAACATAGGTGCACGACGTTTCGTACCCAAACCATTTCGCACCAAGCCATTTCGTACCCAAGTCATTTCGTACCCTAAAAATATTTATGTGACATTAACCAAAATCTTTTTACCAGCAGAAAGAGGCACCGATGATTTGATTTTTTTTAATTGTTTTTTTTTTTAAATTGAAACTAGTTTTAAAACCACTTCCCGTGATGGATTTCGAGGCGTGTCATTAGGCCTAACCTCTGAAAACAAATATCGGATTTTTCTCTGATTTTTTTTTTCTACCGTGCTTTTATTTCTGGTGTGTAGATAAAATTGTTTCAAAAATATATAATTTTATAATTAACAGTTTATATAGATTAACAGCTTGTCTTATTATTCTTAAACAATATAGGCCTACATTGTAATCCCAGATTAAACCGATTAAATCTATAAACTCCCCAAAACATTAATATCATGGACAACGATTTTCCGACTGCTCACTTAACTCATATTTAAAGATCCCAGAGCCGTTTTGTTGTGGCGAGTCACGCAATGCTGGCGCGAATTTTGGGACCTGCATCCACATCACTGATAAAAAGGATGTCAACAGATGCTAAGTTAGCTAAAATTGACGGCAGAGTTGCAAATAATGCAAAAGGAGATTCTTGCAAAGACAAGAGTTTGTCTACCAGACTAGTATGGGTGGATTTAGAGGTAAAGCATAATTATAAACCTTGTGTAATTGCAAATAAAAACCAACAATTTCATCTCCTTTGAGTTTGAACACGCCATGGTCATCTGGGCCCCTAATTTCGATGTGTGAATTCATTGACTTATTTTTTAACGCTTTGCTGAAGGCCATGTCTATATATAGCTACCGGTATGGGTAATACACAGCCTCCCTGTTCTCGACGTGAGGCTAGCATAGTCAATACTGAGCTAAATGAATTTAGGCTATTTTTTCCGTCTTAGGCCTACATGATGATGATCATGAGTAGGCTACATGTCAACTGGTCGTGGTGAAAGTTGGAAATTGATTTGCCGCTATCGCCGACCTCTCAAAACATATATCTGATTTTTCTATGCTTTTTTTTTACTTACACTGAAAACAATAACAACATAATATTTTACCTACATGCAATATTTCTTTTCTGACTGTTTTCAATCTTATTTTTACAAACAGAGATAACTTAAACTTCTCATCTCCGGCGAGAAATTCAAATAAAACTTTATTTAAACATCCGGAAAGAAAGAAGTTATGTTATTGTGACTTTTGTTTACACACAAAATAAGACAGAAATCAGATATATGTTATGAAAGGCCGACGATAGTGCATATCAATTTCCAACTTTCGCCATGGGTTGAGATAGGGGGACCAGAAGTCTACCAAGTAAATCTATCTATACTTGATAGACTTCTGGCGGGATTTAGGGCTAAGACAGACGAATTAGCCGTATTCATTGTGCTCGTCACTAATATGACTATAAATAATATGTACCTCAACACTCAAAAGTAAACAACAATTAACACTAACAAATCCAGAAAATCTGTAGGCCCTAGATGCAGAGTTCTGTATAATCTCTAATTAGATTAGCAGTGATGGTGCGGACACTCAACCTAACAGCTGTTCACCTTGTGATTACGAGCAGAATGCCTTGCTATATGCGCTATCCGGAACGGTTAAGTGTTACTGGTTGAAAAATGTTGTGGTATGTGTTTTACATGATGAAAAATACTGTTCAGATGTGATTTTGCAATGTTTAAACTATTTATCCAAAGGGCACAATTTTCTCAAATATTACCTGCCTTCATAAAAGTAAACTACAATACTTATTACAAATCCTTATGATGAAGGGTTTTTCACTGTAAGACGCTTATATACTGTTTTTTTCGATCTGTTCTTTCATTTCAGCGGCCTCTTACTTTCTGTTGTAGTTCAATTATGATAATAATTTTAATTATCAAAAATCAAGAAATATGTCTAATTCAATCCTTGAAATTTTTGGAGATCAATAATGCAACACCATTAAAAAACGAATAAAATCGCACTTTCAACTTTAAAACTTTTTTCAACTTAAATGCTTTATAAGTCTTTAGATTAAAACAGGAAAGTGAGTTTGATCACTGCGCATTAAAGTACATAAACAGGGCTGTAATCTATATAAATTTAAATATACTGTGGTAAGAAGTTTTCTTTCAAATGGCTCTTGAAAACGTCACTTTTGCCAAGTTTGACTGGAAATGACATCAAATCTATTGACCTCAGGCAAAAACAGTTACCGGATTATTACTCATGAAATAAATCCGCGTTTAACGATATACGTCAAGAACTGGAAGTCTAAAAATAGGGGTCACGTGACATTTAATCTACCATTTATATGATACCAATGGCGTGATGGAAAGAAAGTTTTCAAACTATGCCTAGCTGGATATGGGCTATAAGCCTATTAAATTTCAGAGCAATTCATTCAATCCTTTTTAAGCCTTTCCTCAAATTATCAAAAGAGAGAAAACCAAAATGGCGGCAAAATGACGTCAGATTTTCGAGTCAATTTAGTTTCTGATTAGATCAGGTTAGCAATTGACTGATACCCGGTACCTGATTTTGTTTTTAAGGTCTTGCTGGACCCCTTGGTCTCAAAATTGACAAATAAAAATTTTATCCCTTCGATTAAAAGTTAAGTTTTCAAACTATATGTTAGTGGAAATTCTAATTACAAACAGTTAAATTTAAGTCTTACTTTATAGTTTTCCCTTGAACATTCCCAAGTCATCAACTAGGTGTCGGATATTAGTGGAATTATCCCACGAGGTGGAAGCTCCCTGCTGACTACGAAGATCAGCCTGTTTAATTGTGTGTTTGACTAATACACAGCACATAGAAGGCTACCTGATAAAAAGTTAACCTTGGACTAAAGCTTGTTGACTTTAAAAAAATAAAATACAGAAACATAGGTTATGTGACACTGATCCTGATTTCTTTGCTTTATACAAATACAAAATTGTGATACATGATTTATCAAATGATGTATTTACAAAATGTTTCTTAATCAATCAAAAAGGCGTCTTGTCTGATTTCTCCAACAACATTTTCTGGCAGAATATCTCTTATAAAATCCAGAACAACATTTGGAAAGCCGTGCCCACAACTTTCTTCGGGAATGTTCTCACGTTGTGCTGTAAATGAGAGAATATATAAGGGAGTCATTGCTGTACTTTTGAATTGGAAAGATTATATTACAAAGACAAACGGTGGAGGAATTTTAAATAAATATTATGATGCATGGGTTGAATTGAAAGAAACAATTACCTTTAGTGCGTTAGTCCATGAAGCGTAGTGGTAGAACCTTATTTCTTATCTGACTGACCACGCCCCAACTTATGTACCTATCTGGACAGACATTTCCAGTCCCCGGCAAAATAGCTCTCCGTCATACCTGAAAGTAACATTGATTGCAGTCTGAAATACCCATGATGTTACCACACACAATGGTTTTTGAACACAGCAAATCAGTTCAGTTTCCAGATAAACAAATATTAACATATCCCAAGTTGTTAACAGCCGAAATGAGATTTGTCCGATTTCCTGTCTCGTTGTTAACATAGATCCTCTTTCTGATGGTATTTCTTACAAGTCTGGACTTTGGCATGGGAGCAACTAGTTTGAGTACACAATCAAAGCAGTCCGCTAAATGTGTAATGAAATTTTTTATTAAAATGAGACATCGTTTACTAGTTTAAGGACTGCTTTACTAGGTCAAATAATTTATTTTGTGTTACCGTTACAGTAGTGTACTTTGAGAAATAAGCCATGAAAAATGCAGCCTACTTTTTCTGTGGACATTTATTCATTTTGCAATATTTTAAGAAATAATAATTGGAATTTCATCACATTCACATATTTGTAATCCTAAATATCCATCCTTTCCAAAAATATATACATATTTGTTTATTTCTGAAGGATAGCCTACGGGAACAAGTCCCATTTACAGGTTTCTGCATAATACAGATTTATATTTGTCTACACAATTGACTAAATACAACAGGTTTTCTGAAAATCGACCAAGGGGTCCAGCAAGACCTTAAGTCCGACGTTAACCACCAATCAAACAAACAAACAAAATATTATGTAAGTGTAAACTAATTGACAATTTACTAACTCTGTGACCTTGTTTACATTCTTTTACATTCTAGAATACATATATACTTTTCTTGGGATAAAACAAGTTCGCAATAGCGTTTTTTTCGCCACTTCTTAATTTCTTCTTATGATTAAAAAATTGTATTATGGTGAATAAAAAATGAAATGAAACCGAATCTACTTAGTTTCGAAGCCCGCTCAGTCGAAATAAGCCTCGGCGTAATAATGATATCGCTGTTGAATATGTAAATTAAACTCCAGTGTGTTTAACAGCCACATCAATACAAATAACTAATAAGGCGTGTTGATGATCTGCATAGCTGACTGTATAGTCCATTACAAAGACTCACAGCCCCGTGAGGGAGAGGGTGGGCCATGGCCCTGCAGAATACTCCCTCGGCTTCCTTGGTCGATCGTAAGCGGCGAGAAAAGAGGTTGCTTTCTGTTGCCCTGGTGTTCTCAGAGCTAAAGGGTTACGGAAAGCAGATTTGTTTGTGATGTTCCGTATTTGTGTCCGTCATCATATAAGTGAAATACCCTTGAGTACGACGTTGAACACCAATCAAACAAACAAATAATCAAAGACTCAGATGCTTAAATTTAAGTGTTTCTCAATTATGTTGGGCCTGGCATTTATATATAACTGCTTGTGTACAGCTTATATTCTTGGCAACGTAAAACATTTTTATTTTAGAGAAAATGTTGCTACCTAATATAAAAATTTGATCACTCTGTCAGTGTGGTTAGGCATGGATACACCAATCTTGCTAACCGCTGATACGTGATTATGGACAGCTAACTGTTGCTCAAGGGAACAGTGAGAGGCACTTGGAAAATATTGACTATATTTGACGCTGTCTATTTGCGGCCAGACAAAACTAGGCAGACATCCTTGTTATATAGAACATCGTCCAGGAAGTTAGATCCGTTAGGTAACACAATGTATAAGGCTTATTCGTCTTCCTGAGATTAGAAATTGATTCCGCGTTATCACCAGCCTCTCAAAACCTATATTTGATTTTTCTCAGATGTTTTTTTATTGTATACCATAGACACAATAATCTAACCTTATCTAGGTATCTAAAAAAAAATCGGAAATATACTTTGAGCGGCCGGCGGGAGCGGCGGTCACTTTCCAGCCTTCATTAGACGTTGAGATAAGACAAGGGATTAGTATCCCTAATACATTGTGCAATCCCTTAGGCGGATTGGGGTTATATTTGTTCGTCGTCTACCGACATATTATCAAAGGTTCTGCTGTGACATACATATTTAGCTGTGCCCGGTGAGGAAGCGGGTGGGCCATGGCCCTGCAGAAATACTCCCTCGGCTTCCTCGGTCAATCGTAAGGTGAGAAAAGAGGTCGCTTCCTGTTGCCCTGGTGTTCTCAGAGCTAAAGGGTAACGGGAAGCAGATTTGGTTGTGATATTCTGTATTTTTGTCCGTCGTCATATAAGTGAAATACCCTTGAGTAGGATGTAAAACACCAACTTTTTACCACTAATGTATGCAAATCTTGACCTATATTATGCAAATAAGCTGTCTGTCATCAAACACATCAATGATTGCTTCTTTTCTAGTTTCCTCCCCTTTAGGTGACCTTTTATATTGTTCAGGAAGCTGATAACTGGGTGTTTTTTTTTATAAAATATTTTGTTAAAAAAAATTGAGGTAGGACATGCGAAATATAGCAAAAATCAGTTTAACTATTTTTATATAATAAAATGTTTATTTAATTGTACCTATTCACTTTTATAATATATTACTTACATGTTTCATTCCAAGGTGTTAAAATATTATAAGCAATTCTTTCGAAAACAGATTTACCTCAGTGTTTAAAAAAATATTAAACATTTTTCTCTAAATCTCATTGAAGAAGTATAATTCCTCTGTTTCTTAAAGCATATATAAAGACAACCCATTCTTCGTCAAGTTTTTCTAAACTAAATAATGTAATTTGTTTGCAAATGCAGCAAAAAAAGCTTTTTGTTTGCACGCATTTTTTTGTTATTTATAATTCTGCGTTTTATATTTTTTATTTTTTATTTCAAAATTGGTTTTCACCATAATTAGGCATGGAACAGCATGAAGTGGACAATTCACTGTTGTATCAGTGAAATACTCTTTAGGTATAACGTTACACCCCAGTCAAATAAGCAAACAATCACATTTCGGATTCACATTTTGTTAAACTGTTTTTTTCAGCTACTGCCACCGTGGAAGTGTTGATCTCGGATGAGAATGACAATGAACCAAAGTTTAATCAGAGCGTGTACAGAGCTGAAGTTTCAGAAGATGTTGACATTGGTCATCCTGTATTAACACTGGCAGCTAAAGATTTGGACAAAGGTAACAGACCGGCACTTCAATCTCTTAACGGCCCTCTGAGTAAGGGCAGTTTGTTGAAGAATAGCTGTCTTTACTTAGCGCTGGAGGAAAATTAACCTTGAATATAATGTAAACGCATCACATCTTGCCTGCTTTAGTGTCA
This sequence comes from Mopalia muscosa, assembly GCA_031763545.1. Lineage (NCBI taxonomy): Eukaryota > Metazoa > Mollusca > Polyplacophora > Chitonida > Mopaliidae > Mopalia > Mopalia muscosa. The sequence continues at coordinate 13,722 of JARFOD010131442.1, forward strand.
ATTATTGTTGGAATAAACCACCATCATATGAGTGAAATAC
>JARFOD010131453.1:0-13761 GCA_031763545.1 Mopalia muscosa
CTGTGTACAGTGTGAAGTGGGCAATCCGTCGTCATATAAGTGAAATACCCTTGAGTACGACGTTAAACACCAATCAAACATACAACCAAATAATCCAGTTACCAAGACACGGCTATGCCTACAAAAACCGTGTGCAGTTGGAGGGACCAGTCTATGGTGATATTGTCTCCAGCTCTGCAAATCTCCTGTGATGTGGTATCTCTTGTCTTTGTTTGTTGCCATTGTTATAATAGGTGGTTCCCTTCACTCTTTAGGGCCCACGGTTGTAGCTTAGTGGCCAGCAAGTGAAAAGTGGACAATCTGTTATCATATAAGTGAAATAACCTTAAGATGTTAAACCCCAATCAAACAAACACATTTGATTACGTATGCACAAGTATTTTTGTGGCACAGTTTTGTGAAAGTCAATATATTTTTGTAATAAACAATAAACATTATTTTTCTCTTTTTTAGTATGGCGTGGAAACATGCAGTATTTCCCCAGTTTAAAATGGCAGTATTTTATATCTATTGATGGTATTCACAACCAGTTTCCTGCCTCTAATTACCATCGTTATGATATGGATTGTGATGATGTACGCGACATTCTACACAGGTACAGTAACTTGGGACCTAAAGTCTCAATTATTTCTTTAAAAAAAGGTTTCAATTTTAGAACGCGCAAACAATTATAATAAAGATTAACACAGCTTCTTTAAAGGTTTTTAGCAATACCGAATATCACTTGAGATGAAAGTGTGTGGTTCTATATTAATAGATAACAATGAAATTGGTGGAAACTGAAGGGCCTAAATCAGTAATGTTTCTGTGACACTTTGTAATTTTGGATGGACCGGTAAAGATATGAAAAAGAGACCTCTATTATGATATATAAATAGAGTTGTTTATAAATTATTACAATAACAAAAAGCTGTGGGACCACCCTAATTAACCTGCTACAATATAACTGCAGCGGTAACAATTCAGATGATTGTATGATTTATATATTTTTACTTAATTCCAGTGACACGTTTCTCTCAACGGTGCACCCGCGTCCCAAACACCTGGTGATTATGATGGATCATGGGAACTCTCTCAGCGCTAATCAACTGATTCTTGCCAAGTCGATAGCGAAATATCTGCTGACCATTATATCAGAAGGAGATATGGTTAGTATTAGTGGTGATTATTGCCTCAGATTTGGCTATTGCAATAGCATTGTGATAGCCCACAACACTAATGTGATACCGTCGCAATTTGAATACTATTGCAGATTTATTGGTAGCTCACTTGTTCCCAGAAACATTATATTGTTTTGAAAATATGATTGAGAAATCAACATAAGCTTCAATCATTGTGTTATATTTTGCAATGTACTTTTCAACACTTAGTGATTGTCTTGTATGTTGCCACATTGTTTCCCAGTGAGGGGATGTACACAAGCTGGCTTTTGTTTCAGCCACTGGCTGTACAGTTCCCAAATAAGTGAAATGTCATTAACTTTTACCTAAGATTTACCCCAATGGACAAACAAATCTGAAAGTCGATCTTATTAGTTATTGACGTTTTTGACGTTTTTGTCAGGGTGTAGAGACTTTTATGATGGTCCGGAAAACTCATTTGCCCTGAGCCGCAAGCGAAGGGGCGTACAGGCTTGCAGGAAGATCATAAAAGTCCGTACACCCTGAGAAAAAACGTCTATAACGAATTTATTATTTGCCAAGCCACAGTATGTGCGATTTTAATCACTTAGAAACCACAAGAAAATAAGTTCTGCGGCGATATGATCTATATTTGCATTCCAAGTTACCTCCCCTGATGATTAGTGCTGCCATGACAACGCATTCAGCTTTAAAGCACAACCACAGGGCCAATGACTGCAAAAAAAAGCCAACATAAATTTGTTTCTGGTATTTTAGCGTCATTAAAATTTAGCGATTGTAAAGCAGATATGTTTTAAACAGACTCTCTGTCAACCAAAAATCGATTTCAAAAATAAGTTTTAATAAATTTAGAAAATAGGATTTGAAGCGTAGGTGGCCTTGTTTGTTTTTATATTACCCGTGAACTCTTTGTGACATTCGAAATCTCCCGGGGTGTACAGGTTTTTACCCCCCCTAGAAATTGACCAATCAGAACACAACGAAATTGCTTGACGGATAATAAGTTATTCAGAGGCCAGTCTCGAAAGACCATTAACTTCTAACACCAGGCTAAATCTGTAATAGTCTATCAGAGATAGGCCTTCAACATGGCTTGGCATCCCCTAATTTCGGATTCAATTTAATAGCACTTTGATCAACTTGTCCTTTGTTCTAAGATATTTTTGTGGCAGTTGGACTGTCTGTATCTAATCACTGCTGTTTGATCTGTACTCAGGTGTCTGTGCTAGGCCTGGCATCCCGTGTCTCCTATCCCCGAGAGGACCGCTGTTTACCTCAAACTCTGGCGCCTTTCAGCCTGGAGGCTAGGATCCTTTTCTCCAAGTTTATAGACAGCCTCGAAAAACAAGACAGTAAGTATCTTAACACATTATCATTAGTCACAGGTATTTGTTTGTGTCTGGATGGGAAAGGTTCAAACTTTATTCTTTCAAATGGTTTCAGTAATGTTGACTTATATTTATCTCTTCAATGATTAGAATCAAGAATTTGATATCAGGCCTGTGATGTAATCTTTTCCGACTTAACCTTGTAATCGGTCCTGTAAAATTTGAGAGATAGCCTAACATTTGCATTTGCTGATTTGCACACAAATGTGCACTTGTGTGGAAAAAAAAATTTAAAGAAAAGGAAAATTGCTTTATTATAAAAAAATTATGTTGATGATCGGATTGACAAAATCTGTACCAAAATATATCTGTGCAAGACAACTACTGCAAACAATTTGGGAAACATATAAATCTGTCCTCCTAAAAGAAATTTGCATAACCATGGGTGGATCCTGTTCAGTCCATTCTTTCCAACAACACAGACCTGGATATACTCACTTAAAACAGATGTTTCAGTATCTTCACTTACGATCAGACACTTGTAATCCACAAGAAAGTGTCTTGTATTGATATATTTTTAAAAGCAATCACACTGACACTGAAGTAGATCTTATGTTTTAGATAACTCCCGGAGACAAGTTTCTTTATAAAACTTAATGTATTTATATAACTGGTTCTAAAATTTTCTACTGTTTTATTAAAAGCAGGTCTATTAAAACATACGAAAAAGTTGTCATGTTAATATGATTAATGTTTTATTTATTCTACAGCAGCCACAAATCATTCACTTGGTTTTCATGAAGCCTTTGAGATCATTGAGAATACTCTAAAAACAGAAGGGGAGGAAATACTAGGTACGGTGTTACATAACAGTTAGAAATGTTATAAGTGAAATAACCTTGAGTACGACGTTCTACTCTAATCAAACAAACATACCTGCTTTATGTATGTCTTAATAATATGCCCTGGTGTTCCAAGAGGTAAACTGGTACAGGAAGCAAATCTTGTTTTGAAGTCTTCATCTAGTGTCCTGTATTTGTTCCCTCTTGTCCATGTTTCTTGCCAATGGTGTAGAGGGTGGTTTCCTTCACCCAATTGGGCTGGCAAGCTGTCTTTTGAGTGAAATAACTCTAAGTATGGCATTAGACCCCAATCAAACAAATCCATATACTATCATTCCTTGATGGTATTTAAGTGAACTCCTATTGTATTTTTATTGTTTTCAGAGAACACAATGATTATCTATATCAGTCGTGGGTTGTTATCCTCATTAACTGAGGCTCGTGATGTAATGGAGATGATCGCCACACATAATGCCAGAACACAACATAAAGTCATCATCAACACATACGCCGTCATTGATGGTGAGCTGCCTCAATCATTTTCAATTCTAGAGAATTTTAACATCAATATTATGTAATGAAACTTACTTCTCAGCTGTCGTTTAATGTAATTTTCACAGCGGTAAGAAAAGTATTTTCAATTTTCAACAAAAAAAAGTATCCTCCATATAAGTTTGCCTAAAACAGACAGAAACATGGTGGTGACTACTGAACAAACATCATCATTTCAGGCCAGAAAAACACCATATGATTTGGTGAAGGCTGAGTATGGTGTTCAACACTAATCAATCAATCCTTTTATGATGTTAACCCAGCACTTATATATTTCAGACGGCAAACCAATTATGTATGAGAAGAGTTTTATGCAAGATATTGCCAAGCAGAACTTCCCGAATTATGATGTGCAATATAAACATGGTGTCCCTCCACCAGTAAGTGATCGTCAACAACAACATTTAAAATAATCATATCAAAATTTGTTTATAAAATTGTTGCTTTGGGAGCTATTTTAAAAACTTGGAAATTATGTCTGAGAGTCAGATGAATGATTTCCCAGTTCAAAAGCATCAAGATTTCTCAGAAAACATAAATTTGTCTGTTTTAGCGCTGCAATAGTGTCACAACTAGCAAAAGTGTAAGCATTGCTCATAAATTTGAGGGGATCAACATTGTCATCTCTCATTGTCACCAAATTCTGTGATTGACCATTGGCCTTTGAATATTGTAACAGGACTTTATTATAGACCTTATTTTATTCATTTAAACAATAAAAATATAGAAAAATTCATGAGCATGTGGTTTGTCTTTATAGATGGGGGAGGTCGAAACAGGACTTTATAATAGACCTTTTTAAATTCATTTAAACTATATAAAATGCATAAAAATTCCAGAACAAGTGCTTTGTCTTTGTAGATGGGGGAGATGCTGGCCATAAACAGTACACGGGACCTGAGCTCTACAGTGGGTAAATTTTACCTGTCTTTTAACGAGAGCACACCTGAGGGTCCTGTATTCTCATTACCTACATTAGACTTGGCAGATCAAAGTAAGTCCTTGTTTTAGCGTTTAGACAATAATAAACTGGGAGTAGGCATTTCCCGTATTTGAGATCATCTGTTAATACAGATTAATACTTTGTTTTTTTAATGTTTAATATACTTTTATGTTGAGGCCGTGGGATAAAAACAAAGCTTTGGGGACATCCATGTATTTTAATTTATTATCACTTTAAATTATAATTAACTATAACAATTAAATTGATGTATTCAATTTAACGTTTAAAATACTCAATTTATATTTCTTTTCTTATATACACATATCAATCATAATTTATTATTGTATTATTTGGTGAAATAAATGAAATGAAACCAGTCAAACAAAACCTCAACTCATTTGGCATCAGTGCAACCGTTTGTTTAAAGTCCCCTTAATAAAACAGAAGAGAGCAAGGAAACAAATATGATGATACTCTGTATTTATCTTTATTTCAGCATTGAGTCTGAGTATCAGCCAGCCGTGTTATTTCCAGCGGCATGTAGTTGGGCTTGTGGGTGTTGATCTTCATATGGAAGACCTGGTTCAGGATTCCACCTACTTCAACCAGGGAAAGGATTCTTACGCATTTATCATCGATACTGCTGGTTTGTACATTTTCAATCTTTAATTGGCGACTAAATGTTTTTGTTGTAGATTTTATTAACCACTTCCAAACTCTGTTTTGGGATATTGAGGACCAAAAAAATAAAGTTTAAAAACTATACATTGGTTTTGATCACTATGTGCAGTTTGTTTGGAGAGTAGCACTACTTTCTGCTCAGCACTGAAAGAAGGATTAACTCTCCAATTTGATCAAATTACCTACCATTTTATGGTTGTGCTAGTGTCAATTATTGTTGGAATACACAGCTGTCATATTAGTGAAATTCCCAAAAGCATCTCCTAAAAAAAACAACCAAAATAACTCTATTATCATGTGCTGCATTTATTGCAATCACAGAAACATTTTGGTGTAATTAATAAGTTTCAGTTGAATACAATATATTGTGTATACAATCAGTTGGGGCTTTTTGCATATAAATTTTCTAGTGTGTCATAAAATAAACATTTATTTTCCTGTCAACAGGTTATACAATAATGCATCCGGCTCTGTCTCGTCCAATCAAAACAAACTTCCAGCCAATGCACACAGATATCCGCCACTATGAGTATTCACCAGGCTTTGAAAAAATTAGAACAAAAATGTTACGGTAGGTGTTAATAATTTACCCTTTGTTCTGCAGAGGCCATTATACTCTTACTACTCTTAATCTGACTGATAATCTTTCTGCTTAAGATTAATTCAATAAACTCAATCTAAGAATAGATGTGAAAGCGTCTTAATTTAAAGATAATTTTGAAACATATGTCAAATCAATATATTTATAAAGATTGACACATCTTACATTTCACATGATGTTTATTTGTTTTCAGGGATATTGAAGGAGAACAAATATTAAAAGTAAAACGGAAGGAAAATTCCACACAGTCTGGCCTTGGATTAGAGAAAGTCTATGCTAAATATGTCTGGAAAAAGGTAAGTTCAGAGCAAGTCTGTGCTAAAAAATAAATAGTATATATACCTGTATTCTTTTATCATATTTGTGATAATAACTTGAGTTTAAAAGAAGTGGAAGCGTTGAGAGGGAGCTTCTTGTTGCCCTGGTGCTCTCGGAGCTAATGGGTTACTTGAATCTTACATGTGCCTGTTGTGATGTAATTTAATTGCGTCCTGGTTTTGTCTTGTCTTTTGCTAGTAAAGGAGATGGTAATTTTCTTCACCCATTGGATTGACACACTGTCAAATGAGCCCAAAAAAACACTTAAATATGGTGTTAAACACCAATCAAACAAAAATAGAAGCTTTTTACTAGATTTCCTCCCAGTTTTCCACCTTTAATAGTAAAAGGGCAATGTGAAGTGGATAATCTGTAGTCATATAAGTGAAATACACTTGAGTACCATATAAAACCCCAATAACAAACAATCAAGGACCTAGGTGGCTATGAGACCATGGTATGATATACTGTGTCACATGAACCCATCATCACACCAGGCCTGTCTTGGTCATGTTGGCTTGAATGCATGCAAAAGGAATATTTATTTTTCCAACAGACTAAAACACTAAACACTTTATTGATGGGTTTGTGTTGTTATCTGCTGTTACAGTACATCTGCAAGATTGGAATAAAGTACACATCAGCCCAGAGTTAAAGCATCAGCAATCAACTAAAACAAGGAAATAAATGGTGGCTTGAAGCTTATTAAGACATATAATTTTATAATATATTTGAATATCCCTATGATTTCTTCACCTCTAAATTATCTCCCTTGTTTTTTTTTTGTAGATTGACAATGGTCCCTACGTTGTTGTGCTAAAAGTGTTCACAGATACTCCAACATCAAATCGGCTCAAAGATTCTCATTGTAAGGACATTTTATTACCCTTAATCACCTAGAATTTCTTCCATAAATGCCGTCGTCATATAAGTGAAATACCCTTGAGTACGATGTTAAACACCAATCAAACAAACAAATCTTCCATAAATGTATTACTTGAGAAATTTTTTAAAAGGACTTACGTACGGAAGGAAGATGATGCCTATTTTAGTTTTAAAAAAATAATCAAAATTTCTCAAAAATCATACATTTGTTTTGTTGATTTTGTGTTCGGTATATGCTTGGTTGTCTTTACTGTATTTACTAATTCATTTCAAAGATGTGTAGACAAACATTTTCTTCAGGGGTTAGGGTTTCTTAAGTGTAATGATATATTTGTGAGACTGTTTGTGATTCATTTGTTACAATTATTGAACTACGGTGAACCTTTTGCTGGTTGATCATTTTATAATGTCTGGTTGTTAACTTTGGAAGAATTGACTCGGTATCACTGTTTGTGTTGATGTTGATAGTGACAAGCTCAGCTGATTTGATGTACCACAGACTTGATCTCCTGCCAACTGATAAAATGTGTATGCAGATGAAACAGGTTGCCACGATTGGTAAGATTCTTAACATAACATACATCTACACTTATGCATTCATTTTTATCACAGCCTTTAGTTCCACTTAAACAGTTAGCATAGAGGTTTGCTTCCAGTTTCCAATCGTAATTGGGCAAGGTACAGTGTGAAGTTGACAATCTGTCACATTATTGCAATAAAAAACTGTCATTGTATAAATAAAATACCCTTAAGTACAACATTAAACCACAATCAAACAAACCAACACAATTATCAACCAAACATTATTGCAATAAAAAAACGCCCCATGAGGGAGCGGGTGGGCCATGGCCCTGCAGAATACTCCCTCGGCTTCTTCGGTCGATCATAAGAGGCGAGAAAAGAGGTTGCTTTCTGTTGCCCTGGTGTTCGCAGAGCTAAAGGGTAACGGGAAGCAGATTTGTTTGTGATGTTTTGTCTTTGTGTCCGTCGTCATATAAGTGAAATACCCTTGAGTATGACGTTAAACACCAATCAAACAAACAAACAGCAGTAAATAACTAAAAGATTTTGGATTAAAAAAAAACAACATTTTGGTAACACTAACAATGCAGATTCTTTTTTGGATTGACAGTTTCTAGATATGTATAGGTGTGTGTTATATTATATACTATAGTACAGTAGGATGTTTTATCTGTACTTTGTAGGTATGAGTTCTCTATTCCTGTCAGCCAGCAGTTTTAAGGAGCCCTATGAACACCTGAGTCAGATAGAGACTAAGCGAATGGTACAGGGTTACCTGGCCTACCTGAAAGATAACACACGACTCATTGCTAACCCAGGACTTAAGGTAAGCAACTGTGGGACAGTTTGTTAATTAAAGAATGGGGACTCCGAAGCGGCTCATTTTGGTCAGTCAGAATGGAACAAGTGGATTTTGAAAGCATGATTCGATATTTGTTGTAGATAGATCAGAATCTGTAAGCTTTGTAAATTTAAGATCTTTAACCAGCTGTGATATTTGCCAGTGAAGTATAGGGTTATTTTTTTCATCCATTGGGCTGGTGCGCTATAAAAAAACCAGCTAATATTACATTTAATGTTAAATAAGTTGTAACTACATGTTAACATACAAGGCATGTAGAATTTTTTTATATTTTCTACTCTAATTCAGTCAATTAAGTTAACTTTTATGGGTTTTTTTCGCAGGATAATATCCGTGATGATGTGGCTGTCATATCCAAGATGAATTCATACTGGTTACACAGAGTCCGATCAGGCACACTGGATGACTTCATTATCAGGAGGTATGTCCAGCTCACCTACTACAACAACCAAATAAAGTTTAAAAATGTATAATGGTCATAACATATCACAGACCTGTAAAATCACGCAAAAAATTAAAACATTATTCACTAAAACTGTATTTTTTCCATTATTCATTAAGGGGGCCATTTAGTATAAATAAATTCAGTATATATTTTTTTGTAACCCACTCTTTTTTTTTTCCATCTCATTTACACCCATCTCATTTGAGGTAATTTTCATTTAGGTATTGATTCATAAACTTAATGTAAAAGGATTTATATAACATAAAATGATTTATTATAACATTAAAATACTTATATGTATTACATAACTTTAGTGGGACTTTAGTAGAATGGCCACAATTACCACCAGTCCAGTGCTTGATCACAACTGGGTAAACTTTATACCCTTGTATAAACTTCAACCGTAGAAAATTTTATGTTACACATCAAACTGTTGTCAAAAAACTGATATATTTGAATCATCTACCTTTTCAAGTGATATTTTACTAGCTTATGTTACCTTATATATGTGCTAGCCGTTTCTATATTGCAAATAAAGGATTTACACAATTTACATGTCCTTTTTGTTCTTATTTCAGGTATATTGCTTCCCCGAGTGGAGTGATGTCTATGTTTCCTGGTACATTGTTAGACCAGAGATATGACCCTAAAAAGAGGACATGGTAAGTAAAATATTTCACTTCTTTTATAAGTTTAAGCAAAATAAGCATTAAGATTCAGAAATATAAAAAAAAAAAAAAAAATTTATAGAGAATTAAAACTTTGTTTGCCTCCAGCTAGGCAATATTGCAAAAGTTAAGGATTACGAGTAACGAGTGGACTTCCTAAACTGAACCTGATTGGATGTACCTTTCACGGGATTGAGTCCGCCTATCAACCATCAGGAATAAGAGCGAATCACATGGTGATGCTCCGGCAATCGGGGGGGTAGTTTTTAAGAGGTTTCCCTACAGTTTTTTTACCATAATACGTCTAGGTGCAGTGTGAAGTGGACAATCAGCCGTCATACCAGTGAAATAACCTGGAGTATGACGTTAAACCCCAATCAAACAGCTTGAACTTAAGGTCCCTTGTGCAATTATGTTTTTTTTTTACTTAAAGTACTCCAGGAAATTATTATTTTACAGCAATTTAAACAATGTTCATTATATGGTTGGTTAAATAGTGTTGCTTTTTACTGGCCCTCTGTCTAAGGGCAGTTTGTTTGAAGAGTAGCAATACTGTCTTTAGTTAATTAGCAAAATTTGAAAAATTAACTTTCCAACATTATGGAAACTCTTCACATCTTATGGTCGTGCTTAGTGTCAATTATTGTAAGAATAGACTGCCATCATATAAATGAAATACCCTCAAGCATGGCATAAAACAACAATCAATCAATCAATCAGCTAATAACTGTTGAAGTATATTGTGGTTCACTAAAGAGAAGCACCTATGAACTCATTATGTCATTAACTCAATATCAACCAGCCAATTAACTTAATATTAACATACCTAAGACCAGCTTAAGCTTACAATTTATTGCAAGTGTATGAGAAGAAACAAAAAAAAAAATTTCATTGATGAAATATACTGTTTCCATGATACTGTTGTCTCTAAGTGGATAGTTGGCACTTATTATGCCATATAATATTTCCTTTATTAGTCTCAGTACGAACATATGTCTTGTCTTCAGGTATCAACGTGCATTGGAGTTTCCAGCCCATGTGACCTTGACAGCCCCATACCTTGACAGCGGGGGAGGAGGTTATATTGTCACCATCGCACATACCATCTTTGAGGGAAAGTAAATCAAGGAACAAAACCCACTCACCCCTCTTTGCTCATATGTTTTGTCACCTTTCGAAGGAATTGACATACTTACCATAATTCTGTCATATTGATAAGTTTATAATTAAAGCTACTTGTACACTATTATAATCCGCTCAGTTTTCCTTTCTTTTTTTTTTGTTGTTGAAAAAAAAGAGTTACTTGTACACTATTATAATCCACTCAGTTTTTTTCTTTCTTTTTTTTGTTCTTGAAAAAACAGAGCTACTTGTACACTATTATAATCCACTCAGTTTTCTTTTCTTTTTGTTGTTGTTGAAAAAACAGACACTTATAAACACGGTGCATCTGTGTAAAAGTCCAAAAGTCCAAGTTTTACCTTAAATTTTACTTTATGTAAATTTTATTTATTGAGCAATGGTGTGATCTTTAAATAGTTGGCTGCAAGTCTTTTGTTATAACCCTCTGTTGATGTTACAGACAGACTCCTCTCCACAGCATTGAAGATGAGATAATGGCAGTGATGGGGATGGATGTTACTATGGGATATTTTTATAGACTATTGGTAGAGAACATTCCAGCGTGTGAACAGACCAATATCAGGTCAGTACAACGCTGGGAATTATAAAATAAACTCACTTTTTGGATCTCTGGCTAAGGCAAGTTGTTTGAAGCATGGCAATGCTGTCCTTCATTAGCACTAGAAGAAAATGAACTTTGCATCATTAATGAAATGCTTTACATCTTGATTGTGCTAGTGTCAATTATTGTTGGAATACGCCTCCGTCATATAAGCGAAATTCCCTTAACACCAATCACCAATCACCAAAACACCAATCAATCCCGTTTTGGTTGCCCTATTGACAAAGTCATTGCCCTCTTATCTCCATGACATTGTGTATAGACCTCTTGGTAATAAAGTTTAAATGAAGTCATGTTGGTGTAAATACCTGCAAATTATTCAGTCTGTTATATTTCTGTGTGTTGTTTTTCCAGATGTTTTATGATGGATGACTTAGGTTATTTAATAGCTCACCCAGAACTCATTGAGGCTTACACGGAAAGGACCTCAGGAACAACAACATATTACACATAAGGTAATGGCAACAACACTTTTTACAAGGCTTGTATGGATGGTCTTGTAATTCTTGATTTTAGTAATAAAAACACTCCACCTTTTATTATTCTGACAAAGATTACCTCCTCGGAAGATACAATCCTCAGATTGGTTAGAACCCCCATTTTCAACTCAGTTACTTTTTAATTAGTTTTTGACATATTACAAATTAATAAGAACATATTGTGACCCAATGGCTGATTCTCTTGAAAGGACATTTAAAATTGTAATTTCTCAAAATTGCTGTAAGGGAAGCAACTCATACACAACCTAATTTACATGGATCAAACTATTTATGCAGAGGTGAAGGCAATGTTTAAAATATCACATGTTTGTTTGTAGAAATCTCTAGTGGCCAATGACATTCTGAGTCATAATGGCTTCGTTACCAAGAGAGTTTGTAATAGATACAATGATAGGACCATACAGATATTCTATATGGTGAGTTCATCCAATCAGATAAACTGATCCTCTGTTCCTTATTTCCCTCCTTGAGTAGATATTTCATATAATTACTAGCCTGAATCTGCTTCATCATCACCATTAATACATATGTTTAAAGCATATTTATACTGTCTTTGTTTATCATCGTTGGACTTGATTTAAGAATCCATTTTTTCTTTGTTTTCTTAATTTTTCTGGTTTAGTTATTCCAACCATGGCAAAATGTATTTCTAGGTCATTCTATAGGACTTATTAAGAGTAATAAATAATTATATTTTTTGTTCTCCACAATTTCCCTATTCTTTTTCTTAACTGGCTGGGCAAAATGTATTTCTATGTCATTCTAAAGGACTTATGAAGAGTAATAACATTTATTTTTCTTCTCGACAGTTGAACACAGGCATGGGCAAGAGACTTACAAACCTGGTTCATGGAGAGCATTGCTCCCGTTATCAGATCACAGCTGTTCCAGGAACTAACACATTCATCGGGATTGTCAACCAGACATGTGATATGGCAACCGCTTTCTGTCCCTGTAGCATGGTAAGATGACCGGATTAAAAACACAACATGGTCACCACAACACAAAAAAATACATTAGTGAAAAGCAAATATTAACAATTATCTAAGTCACCAATAATTGTTAATATACCTATCCATAGTGATAACGCGGATTTCTGAATAATGTGGTCGGCAACATGTCCCCCTAATTTTCAGACAGGTTTGTTGTTGTTGTTGTTGTTGTTGTTAAAACCATGTCTGTTATGAAAATTATCCAAAGCAATATATTATGAAATGTACTTCTTAAATTTTGCTCTGCAGTCTAATCTAGTTTACTATAAGACGAATTCATAACATTTTAACTCAAAAGTTTTCTTGGAATAAATTTGCAAACATAGAACTTATGCACTGGGCTGAATCATTTGACATGATGTTGACAGGTTGATAGGCTGTGTTTGAACTGCCATCGTATGGAGCAGAATGAGTGTGAATGTCCCTGCGAATGCCCACTGGAAATGAACTTCTGTACTGGGAAACTACTTGATGATGAAGATGCGTAAGTGTCATTTTGACCGTTCAACTGTAATTTCTAGCCCACAGTCATTGTGACTGTGGGCTATTCTCATCACTCTCCATGGTCCGTCCGTCCATCCGTCCATCCGTTCATCCATCCGTCCCATAACAGTTCTTGTTATCACTATATCTCAGAAACTGCTGCTTCAATCACATTTATATTTTATTCAAAGCTTCCCTACATGGTCTAGTTTTGCAGGTAACATTTTGGTTCCTGTCTGTCTGTCTGTTCGTC
>JARFOD010131464.1:0-13761 GCA_031763545.1 Mopalia muscosa
GAACAGTGGGTGGTTGGAGGGAGCTTCATGGTGCCCTGGTGCTCTCAGAGCTAAAGGGGAACAGGAAGCCGATCTGTTTGTGGCGTCTGTATTGCGTGCTGTTGTCGTCCTGTATTTGTCGTCCTGTATTTGTTTGAGTCCCGTCCTGTCTTTGTTTGTTGTTAGTTGAGTCGAGGGTGGTTTCCTCCCCCATTGGGCAGGCATGGCGTCATATAAGTGAAATAACCTTGAGTACGACATTAAACCCAAATCAAACAAACAGCGTGCAGCCGTTTGGGTGAGGGAATTATACTTATATACATGTATATAGTGTACTGCTGTTTAAAATATCGATCAGCCCAGTAGAGCTCAGCTAATGTATACTACAAGATATATAGAGACTTACATATATATATCATTTTAGCTGATTTTAAGCCAAGAATTTCTTACATACATGTGGTATACCATGTTTAGTGTAAAACTGATTCAGTCACAGCTTTTAGTTACACCCTGTTATTCTTTCTGGGTCATATGCACATTAGATGGGATGGGTCATCTTTCACTGCTTCAGCATGGTTGGCTTTGTTTCTTGCCTTTCACTCATTCACTTGTGGGCGGCCTTGCCTTTAATACCTACATTGTGTTTTCTTAAACACGATACTCGCTTAATGTTTTGGATAATATAATATACTGGTTGTGTGTGTGTTCATAGATATTTTTTCTCCAGGACTAACACTCACTTTATTTTATCCAACACTTATTAGCATTGGTGGTGCATTTATAATAACTTTATTCTTTTACAGAAATAGTTACTAGGGAATTACTACTGTATTAAGGTTATTTTACCAAGAGCTACTTTTAACTATTTTATATATTAATTTTATATATTTTCTTGTATTAAACTAAAAAATCTCTTTTAACACATATTTTTGTTTATGTATTTATGTGGCTTTTAAGTCCAAGCACTTCCTTAATTATTTGGCGCAAACGTTATTCCAATATACATGCATATGATGTGATTGTCTTGGGGACCAAAGAGATTAAAAACAAATATTACTCTATACTCTCCTTGAGTAAAGCTGTATTTGTCATTAATAAGTGGCTTGGGGGTCTCACAGACACACCTCTCTGGCTAACACTATGACATGCAGCGTATCATGGGATTGTCCAGGAAACAAAACGAAATAAAAAATATATTCTATACGTTTTCTCCTTGAATAAAGTTGCATTTGTCATTTAAGTAACTGTATTGTTTAATTGTATTTTCAGATAATGGCCTGGAAGCCATGGCAGCAAAAATGGGAAACCCAGAGCAGGTATGGGGGCTATAAGGGCCTGTTAGTCTAGTCATGGGATAATATATGTGTCTTATTTCATGGGATTCTTTCTACTTCTTGGCAAAATACATTCTTTTAATGTCTAACAAAAACAGAAATGTAAAAAGATGCAAACTCCCAGTGCTATAGCAGCACTCAAAAGCGAAACAAAAATACTGGTCTGTTCTGAAGAGAGTTATTCAAACCATTGCATGATGCACCTGGCCACTTACTTGAATATGTGTATTTGAGTATACTAAAGAAACTTTTTTTGTTTGTTTGTTTGAAGTTTGCAGTGAGACCAACATTGCACGATAGTGGAATGGTCTCAAACTTGCGTTTTGTTCGACAAAGTAATAACATTATTCAATCTAGCTAAACAACATCGAGCTTAAAAGAGAGCAGGTCAACAAAGTCTAACAAAAAAGAAATGTAAAAAGATGCAAATTCTCCCTACCCTTATAGTGGCACTCAAAAGCTCTGAATGAGAGCTATCCAAACCATTAAAGGATACACCTGAAAGGGAATTCTGTGAATATATAAAGGAGACTTACTTGTGCCACATGAATACCAGTTAAACCAAGAATACCTTTATAAATACATGATCTTGATTCCACAAAATATTTTTTGGAATAGGAATAATTTGATGACCTATGTGGACAATAAATGTATTGTAATAAATCTATAACTATTTGATCCAGGCCCGGCTGCTCAAAGTGTTATTTGACTTAATCCACTTTTAGAGGAGGTCACATCATGTTGTAGGTACATCTCTAACAGGGTATTAAAAATCAGTGACCTTGAAGACAGCTAAGTTACCTTCAAGAAATAAGCTCAATGACCTCGAGGTCTTAGCACAGTAACATTGAAGGCTTACCTGAGTGACCTTAACAGAATTCCTCAGTGCCCTTGTTAGCTTACCTGGCCACATGGGTGACCTTGAAGGCTTCAATGAAATGAATGCTAGTATACAAGTGAATAATCTCAGGCTTCTTTAATGACAACGCTATTTGTTTGTTATCAGGGCTGGGGAGTATATTTTAATGATGGGCAGAGACGTGTGGACTATGTTTTGGTTTGGTCCACCAAAGGAAAAGCCAACAAAGTAGAGAAGTCAAAAGAAGCCAGAAGAATATATGAGCGCAATCTGGAAGATGAAGGTCTACAACTGGAATACGACGTCAAGGTTTGTTATATTCATTGGATTTGCTCTCACAAGATTGAAACAGTTATATGAGCGAGTCATATTTTTTTTTACGAGGTTTCCTTACGGTTTTCCACCTTAGTAAGGCTAGGTGCTCTGTGAAGTGGACGATCCGTCATAAAAGTGAAATACCCTTTACTATGACATTAAACCCCAATCAATCAAACAAACAAACGCAAGCTTGAAACAGCAATTGAGTGAAAAATGAGTTTTGGAAACAATGTGATGACCAGGTAGAGTTGTCCTTAATTTCACATCATTCTATGCAGTTAATCTAAATATATTTAAAGTAAAAATTTTGAATTGAAAGAATATTGTACTTTACTTTATTTCTCAGTGAATGAACATTATTAGTGTTCAAGATGGCAATACAGCGAAATGCTCATAACACATTGTAAACCACTTATCAATCAAACGTTATATGTGTTTTTTCTTTTATTTTGTAGCCTAACAGGACAGAGAATTACATAAAGATTCACGCCCCATGGGAGGTCCTCACAAGATATGCAGAATTCATGAAGATTCGTATGCCTATGAAAGAGGTAGGATACCCATTTCTACTGCTTGAAAATATTATTGTTTTTGTTCCTTGTTACATAGTTCCATTATCCTTTAGTTGAATGCAATAATGATTTCTATCAGACTAAGTAAGTTGTTAATAGATTTGGCTTCTTTTAGCTTCTCTCAATTTCATAATATGCAGAACATTGGGTGTTTATGTTTTTGTTTTATCTCAGAATGTTCTTTTCAGCTTTATTCCTAAATGGACCTTGACAAACATTTGGACAAAATAATGTTAGTGCGGAAAACAATTTATTAAAAAGATATAAAAAAAACTTAACATTCAGCAAAACTGTTAATTAAGCTGAAATGTTTTACTATTTTAACAAATATATACTGAGCAGTTTTGGGGACACTTACAGGCTTGTGCTGTTCAGGAGAATTTTCAGAGGGGGGTCTGCCCATTGTTACACAAACTTAATTTAGGAGGAGCGATTTATAATTGTTTTCAGCTTTCATTTAAATTGGCATTTTGCTGTTGATTTTGACCTATTTTGTCATCCGATAATCTATGAAGATTGTACTGTAAAGCAATTTTGCTTTATTTTTCACAACGGCACATTTACGAATTTAAAAATTCAGCAAACCAGTGAAAATGCAAATGCTAAGTTATCTCACGAAATTTGAGAGGACTGAATTTATGGTTAAGAAAAAGATTACAGCACAGGCCTGACTTATAAGTGGTCCTAGCAAGCCCACTTCAGCATGCACAGGCTGTTATAGGGTTACACCAAATGCACAACACCATTGACAAAGCATAATCACCCTACATGGAGTAACAGCTAAATGCAGACAGTTGTAATCTGTTTTTGTGTCTAACTTGCCATGCTTCTTCCTGTTGCAATTCCTTGCTTTTCACGGCAGTGGCTGTAAATGCTTTTTGTTTTAAAATCATTTTTCATTTCAGCAGTGCTTCATCATCATTTTTTTTAATGAAATTTTATTTATGTTTTAATATTGAAAATTTCCATCATATAACTATTGACACATTGAGGGGCAATCGTTTTGTCCTTCTCAGTCTGTTTCAATAAATTAATGGCGGCTGTTTTTTTCCTGTATTTGTTCTGTGACTGTCTTGTCTTTGTTGCCGCGGGCGGTTGAAGGGAGCTTCATGCCGCCCTGGTTCTCTCAGAGCTAAAGGGGAACAGGAAGCCGATCTGTTTGTGGTGACTGTATTACGTCCTGTTGTTGTTGTCCTGTATTTGTCCCATCATGTCTTTGTTTGTTGCCAGTGGCGTCAAGGGGGGTTTCCTTCACCCAGTGGGCTGGCATACCGTCACTTGAGTTTAATAACCCTAAGGACAGCATTAAACCCCAATAAATAAATTTAAAATCGTAAGCTTCTTAGTCCCTGGAGCAGACAAAGCCATTATTGAGCTGTGTTTTATTCTAGGTGTCCATAAGCGTAGAATCTCTTAACCGGGACTGGATGAATGAGGTTTATCTACAGAGTGTTTATTGGTGGATTTGAGTGTGAAATTGATTGTGTGTGGGTGTTTTAATAACTTCATTTCTCACAGGTGTAATTCTCTATATAATGCCAAATGTTTGTAATATTGGATAGCTTCCCAGATAATATTTTGCATCAACATATTATTGTATTAAATTAGGAAATTTCACCTCTATCACTTCATACAAGTGGGGTATTTCAATTTGGTATTAGGGTTCCTCTGGCTAAGGTCAGTTTCTTTGGAGTGTGTCATATAAGTGAAATACCCTTGAGTACGACGTTAAACACCAATCAAACAAACAAACAAGTCCTCCCCTAACAGTTTACACAATATTACCAAAATGTGAAATGGGTTATAAGGATGTTTTACATGTTGAACAGGTGATGTCACTCGGTTTGGGGACTTATGGTTTGTAACAAATCCAACTGGGGCTGGACGGGTATTCTCTTATACTACAGTGGATAGGGAATTTTGGTGTAACGGTCTGCTGTTAATTTAAAAAATAGAAAGATTTTTTCTTTGGGAAAACACGTAACTTATGAGAAAAAAAATCAATCAAGGTTTATAGAAGCCAGCCATTGGAAGATCCTGTTGCCCTGGTAGCCTTTGGTTACAATGAATCCATCTAACATGGCTTTATACTTAAGTCTTGTCATTGTTTATTGCCATCTTGCCAGTGGCATAAAGGGTGGTTTCTTTCACCCATTTTTTTATGTTTAATGCTGAAAACTTTCCAGTTTTATTTCAACTATGTAACAAAATGTCTAAGTGAAATAAGTTCAAATAAGTATGACGTTAAACTCCGATCAAACAAATATATCAACATGTACACATATGTTTTCTCATGGTCACGTTGTCTAACTTGTCTTTTTTTGGTCTTCATTTGTTTTTTGTAACTGTGTGGTTTTTCTAAACTGTTTAACCTGTTAACAAATTTGTTTACTGACTTGTTTTTGTTTATTTCCTGCACAGTCCGCAGCATTGTCAGCTGCAGAGATCAAGGTCAACAAACTCGAGGTTAGACTTTCATTATCATATGCCATATATATAAAATATATAAACCCCAAGCTTCCAATATGTTATGCTTCCAAAATACATGCATTACGCTCCCCAAATATTACATTCTATATGTTGTTATTGCCATAATATGTGGTGTCTTTGTCGTCCGTCTTCTGATGGTCCTGTCTTGTCTTAGCTTATTGCCAGTGATGTCTCGGCCATTTCTATCACCCATTGTTCAATATGGTGTTAAACCCCAATAAAACAACCAACAAACCATATGTTATCCTCTTTGGTTAGAGGTGAGCTTCCTCAGGTGTTGTAATAATGTACAGCAAATAAATTAAAATCCTGAATAAATCAGCAATCGTCCTCCTGAGTGTATATGTAAAACTTGAATAAAATAAACAAAAACAGATGAAAAACTTGTTGAAGAGAAGATAAATGCTGCTATAATATTTCATAGATACTGTTGATTCTCTCAGAGCCAACACGAAGCCAATCTCTTATGGATGTATTTGTAGTACTTCCTGTATTAGTTGAGTCTTGTCTTCGTTTGTTGCCAGTGGTGGCAAGGTACTTTCCTTCACCCATCGGACATTAGAAGTGGTTTTCTCTAACCATTTAGCTGGCACGCCGTGAAAATGAGTGAAATAACCTTAAGTACGCCTTAATCCGGGCCTAATCAAACATACAAAGGAACAAAATTACATTGTTGAGTATAACTCCCAACTCAATCAATTTATTAACAGACAGAGTATAATAAGAACACTTTTCTCCTCATCATGTTTTTCATATCCCTGACACTATAAATTCTTTTATGTGTTGTAGCATGTTTCCCAATAGACGCACATATTTCGGACTGTCAAATTTGACTGTAACAAGCTTTCATATGCATCTTTAATCTGCCTGCTCTTTTCAAAGTTTTCTTGCTTTACGCAATGTGTAACGTTACTAGTTTTCCAGTAGCTGTGATTTTAATGTTAAATAATTTGCATTTTTATTGGAAACATAATTTTACTTACCCGCTGATGGTTGACAGCTTGTTGTGCCCTTCTGTTTTCTTAGAAAAAAAAGCAACTCGGCTGCTTTGTATTGAAATACCCTGACCAATGTGTTGCCATTGATGTTAGAATGATCTCCCTTTCTCCTGTCAGTCTGCCCTCTAGCTAAGGGCAGCTTGTTCCAAGAGTAGCAATGCTGTTTTTACGCAGCACTTACTAACTTTTCAACACTATTAAAACACCTCACATTTCATAGCTGTGCAAGTGTCAATTATTCAAATCAATCAAATGAGCAATTTGCAAATTACTCAGGTATGTTAGATTCACTGGACAAACTTTATTGAAAATATTGTATAAAGTAATCTAACGCTCTTTAATTCTTCAGTAGTTTAACTCAGACCTCCTGGTGCGATGATAGCCGTTGAAATAACATTTACAAGTATAGATTAAACCCCCAATCAAATAAACTAACTTTTTTTTATAACATTTAGGTTTGCCCATTGACCCTCTGTAGAGACATACACAACATATGTTTGAGTCACCTATGTATAAACAATCTACAAGTGTCTGTCCATATGTACATCCATGTATGCCAGACTGACTTTGTGTTTTAAAATGAATCAGAATTTTTTGATCAGTGTTTCAAAATTATCCAGTAGACAATTTTGTTATGACATGTTGCTGTTGAATTACTGATCCTTGTTTTCTTAATAACACTAATCATTAAATAACCATACTTTTGCATCTAACCTTGTTTTAAACATTCCCTAATGGATGTGGTTTAATTTTGAAAAAATAATAGGGGTGGATATGTTGAAATAATATGAGTGGCGTGGCATGGATACTCATCAACTCTTATGATGCAATCAGATCTTCGCACTGGAGGATAATATACCAAACAGCGCAAAAATTTTCACATTTGTTATAGTTTTAGTGTTGAGGTGTTACTATTATCCGTTGGAAAGTGTGGCTGTCTTATTTAAGTGAAAAATTGATACTTTGGCAATAAGACTTATCAAATATAGTCTTATATTGCAAAAAGAAATGTAAAAGCTTTCTTTTATTACCTATCTGCAATTATTTATTTTTATGCATTTTAATAGGTTTGATACCATGACTTTGCAGCTTAGCATTTTTTAACCTGGTAATTGAAATTCTTTCTCATTGTTTGAAGAATTGTATAGAAACTATAATTTTCTTCCCACGCCCACCTTGGACAGGTTTTTCAAGCTTAGAACAATACCACCTTACAGGTATGATGTTGACTAATTTCCCTTTGTTCTTTAACTTATTTGAAATGTTTCTTTTTCTCTGCATACTATATAGGGACCAGAACAGAACGCCAAGCTTACAATCTGGGAAACGGTTACTGGTATCTACAAGAAGCTCTATGCACCATTTCAAGTTGTCTCCCCTGATCTGCAGCGTCTCCCAAAGACTTTGCGCTGCCCATACAGCAGAGACCGGGAGTATTTGTAAGTGCTTGTATTTATTATTTAATGTCAGTGTTGATACGAATTTCTGTTGACCCGTTGCTCTTCACACTTTATACTGTCAACACTAAGTTTTGTTTATGCTTGGTGTCTTGTATGGTAACTGTCATTCCTTGCAGTAGCTGTTGGAGTGAGCTTACTGTAGCCCTGGGCCTGCAGCCATGGTTAAGTGATGTGTGTGCACTTACTAATTCTACTTCTCTATAAGGTATATGAGTCACAAGATGTGGCTCCGGCACTATGGGTGGTTTTTACGAGGTTTCTTCTCTGTGTTCTACCATAATAAGGCAAGGAGCAGTGTGAAGTGGACAATCCGCCCTTATATAAGTGAAATACCCTTGAGTAGGACGTTAAACTCCAATCAAACACACAAACAAATCCTGTAGTCCTGCTTTTCACTGAGATAAAACCATTGTTTGTTGCTAGTGACATCAAGGGCTTTTTCCTTCACCCATTGGGCTTGCATACATAATTAGAATTCAAATTATATTTTGTACAGGTCAAACCTCAAATAAATCAAATGAATCAATGTAAATTTTTCACACTAGTTAGTGAACAGTTTTGGATCTTGTAATTGTCCAGTACACCCACAACTATATTGTGAAAGGTTTGGAGGGAACTTCCTGCTGCCCTTGTGCTCTCTGAGCTTAGGGGCAACATACTGCCGATCAGCAATCCAAAAAACAAATGATGTACATTGTATGTGTCTTTAATTATTGCCAGAGTACATTTGGTTTTCTGTTCCCGTTATAGATGTACATGAAGTAACATTCCATCATAACAGCAAAATGTCATGAAGACTAATTAAAAAGAGAAATAAATAAGACATCTTTTCTTCTTAACTAAATGGACTGGCATTCTGTCACATTACTAAATGTAATAAAATCCTTAACGAATATGATCACAGTGTAAGTATCAGTATTTTCCTCTCTATTTTACTTGAATATGAAGTCTTATGACTATGTGATGAATGAAACTCACTTTTGAATTGTCTCCCTTGTTTCAGGTTTGATATAAAGGATCAGATCAGTTTCTTTAACAGCGCCACCAGGAGTCGTATCGTTGAGTTCATCTTGAGGAGGAAACACTTCTCTCAGGAGCAGGATGAAGACATATCTTTCGGTGAGTTATAGTTCTCAAAAAGTCCGCTGAATGACCCTTCACTATACAGGAAATGTTATATGAACAATCTGTCTGAATACTAGGTGCATCTCTCCTTTCGGCCATGGCTAAGTGATTAGCATGTGAGACTACTTATCTTACCCCGATGTACCATTCATTGGTTTGGTTACAAGGGCTGTGTCTGGATAATGTGAACTAGGCCATTGATGATGTCTAATCACAGCTAAGAGCATACATCGCTCATGGGCTGAATTAAAGAAACAAGTAAAAGTTTTGTGTTTGTAGGCAAAATTTGAAAACTGTAGATAACTAAAATCACAATTCTGGGTAAGGATTCGAAGATGAACTATTTGTCTCACAAGGACAGGTGGTATTCATTTATTTTATGTGATTAGTGGACTTAAATCGGTAGAATTTCACCATAGTACAAGCTGGGTCGACCCCAGAGTGTCTGCCCTTTATCTTTTCTATATACATAGACGGTCTCTATGGTGCTGAGCCCTTGTGGGTTTGATGATGTCTGTTGCCCATCAGGTATATGAGTGAGTCACAAGATGTGGCCACAGCAATTCCAGGGGTGCTTTTTTTCGCATATATTTAAGCACAGAACAGTGTGAAATAGACAATCTGGTGTTCTTTCTTAAGTGAAATACCACTGAGTACGACCTTAAACCCCAAACAAACTTTGAGTGTAAATGCATATTTGCATTAAAATCTCAATATAAGTTTCCCTGGAGGTGCTCATGATATTTTTGGATTGTTGAGTTGTTTTAGTTGACATCATAAACCTGGCTTTTACCATAATGTAAGTTTGACAGAGGTCTCAGTAACAGTATTACATGCATGATCTCTAGCTCATCCTTAAGCCTCTAAATCAATAAGGATGACATGCCCAAAAGAAATGAGCATGCCTGTTTTAAAAATAACCCGTTGGTTTACAAGCATTTCTATAGTCACAGAAATATGATTTTTGTCAATATTTCAGAAAAAGCAACTAGAAAAGTTATGAAAGCTGGGTTCGCAGGTAATGCATGTGATATGTTCAAATTGTCAGTTTGGAGTTGTTTGGAATGAATTCCTGTCAGTTGAATGTACTGGCAATGTTGAATGTTTATTGGGCTTCATCTCGTCATCTTTGAGGAAACAAAAAATATATGCAAACGGATGTGAATTTTATAACCACTTAAGACATTTTATACATGCAAAATCTTGCAGAAAACCGAGCCAAAAGCCATGTAAATCTAAAATTGTATTTTTTTTTAATGGGGCATGATTTTCAAAGATTACTTACATACTGTGTAACCCCGCAATATTGGATTATGATGCACACCACACCTTGCTCCTAAATTCATTTGGCGGGTGGTTGGAGGGAGCTTCCTGTTGCCCTGATTCTTTCTGAGCTAAAGAGGAACAAGAAACCGGTTTTGTTTGTGATGTCTTTGTATTGTCCTGTGAGTGTACTATATGTGTCTTGTGATGATTTTGTTTGTTACCAGAGGTGTCAGGGGTGGTTTCCTTCGCCCATTGGGCTGGCAAACTGTCATGTTAATAACATTAATGGGAAATCCACTGATTTTCGACCTAATCTTAAAATTTTTATTGCATATTTACAAAGACAACCATCTGTTTTGCACTTGCAACCGAATTAGCATAACTGGTAGCTATGTCATCTAGTCATGGCTGCCAACCTACTACATGCACTAGTGGTCACCCTCAGATGAAACTGAAAGGGAGGAATCCGTCACATTAAACACTAATAAATCTGACAATGAACTCTTCCTGTCTGTTTGGGAAATTAAATTGTCTCCAGTGTACAGCATCCCTCTGGCTAAGGGCAGTTTGTTTGAAGAGTATCAATGCTGTCTTTACTTAGCACGGGAGGAAAATTTACTTTTTAACGTTATTGAAATGCTTCACATCTTGGTTCTGCTAGTGTAAATTATTGTTGGATTACACCGACATCATATGAGCAAAATACCCTAGAGCACAGCGTAAAACACCAATCAAACCAGTGTACAGCATTAACTGTGTAATGAGAAAGCCTAAGTTTAATAATTTAATCTGACTGATTCATGGGTAAGAAAGAGGGTTTATATACATGTTTCAGAACGGAGGAGTAGGAAAGCTATGAAACTGGGGTTTGCAGGTAACCAGGAATGTGTGGCCTGTATTTTGAAAATTTTAACAATATTTTTTAGTAATATCCAAAAGACATCTTAATAAAGTCTGGTTGATGCATACAGTGTTATGAGAATGTGTTCATTTACAGGCCTGTTCTGTAATCTTTTCTGGCAGAACCTTAAAATTGGTCCTCTAAAATCTTGTGAGATAACCTAACATTTGCATTTTCCCCTGGTTGGCTGATTTTTTAAAACATAAATGTTCCTTTGTGAAAAATTAAGCAAAATTGCCTAAATTAAGTTTGCATAACCTTGGGGAAACCCCGTTCTGACCAACAGCACAGGCTTGCATTTATATAGCATGACAATTCTATCACAGGGGTGGTTTTTACGAGGTTTCTTTCCGGTTTTCCGCCGTAATAAGGCAGTGTGAAGTGAACAATCTGTCGTCATATAAGTGAAATACCCTTGAGTACTACTTTAAACACCAATCAAAGAAACAAACAAACAAAGCGAAGGCTTCATCTATGATTTGCCTTATAATTAAAATAAGAAGTCACAGGAAAATCTTTTACTTTATTCATGTGTGGCTTGGATGAACAGCTTTGCAAACCAGACATTTTGTAATAACAAGTGATGTTGTAGCACTATCAAAAATGTAAAGCCTAATAATTGTTTTGAGCTGTTGAACCAATTCACTTCTAACCCAGCTATATGCCTGTGGGCGTGGGTTAGTGGTAGTGTGTGCGCTTGGTAATCCTACTCCAATGTACCATTCATGGTATCGAGCCTGTGTCTCAACCATCACATATATGAATGAGTTACATAATGTGGCTGTGGCAATCTCAGGGGTGGTTGTTAGGAGGTTTCCTCTCAGTTTTCCATCAAATTAGGCTAGGAACAGTGTGAAATTGACAATCTGTTGCAATATAAGTGAAATACCTTTGAGTATGATGTTAAACATCAAACAAACAAACAAATCCAACAGAACTATAAAACTGTGTATACAGGGAGATGGATTTTATGGATTTTATTGACAAGAGTCTGACTTTTAAAGTCTAATAGCTAATAGCCATCAGTCAAAATTAATAAACAAGTAATATGCACATGTTTAACAATGTTCTGTTTTTTTCTGCAAGCTGACTGACATTCTTTTATAAAAAATATTGAATGTATTTAGTGCTGATATGCATATGAATATAAATATATATACATGTATTGTTGTTCAGTTTCCCAAAAAATAATAATAAAATGACATTTCTCGTCTTTTATATTCAAGAAGGCAAAGACAAGATGATGAAATGTTGAGGTGTAAGGGTTGGGCAGGGGAAGGGTGGGTTATAACTAATAAGAATCTTGACAATTCAGAAATTTACTCAATTTGCGAGGATTGCTGGGTTAGTCCATATGGTTTGTGTCTTTCCTTTTACGTGTAATAGTAGTAATTGGCACAAATTTACTGGGATGGACTAGATTTGTTTCTAGTGCATTGTGCTGGGCTAAAGGCAGTGTGACACAAAACTGTATTTAGTCGCCGCTAAAGGGGTACTCATTTTCCTAAACAGGAAAACACTGTATATTGTATGGATAGTGTTGCTGTTGTTGTTTAAGTACACCTGTATCATCTAATAAATCAATGGAGCAAACAAATGTTGGGTCCAGTGTGTTTGCACCTTCGTTAGCCAAGAGTTTTATTCCGTGCCACTCCACATTACAGCCCTTGGCTAATCGAAGGCATAATAATATAATGGGATCTTGTATGCAACCAATCAGATGTTGTGTTGTGAGAAGACTCTGCTAGTTAAAATGTCTACAATACTCAGCAACAAAAGTGAGTCAAGTGTTGTCTACGAAAAGATATGTTTGGGGTATTCAACCTACTCAAAGACAATATTGCATACATACAAACAGACCCCAATTCTCCATATATATGCCAGTAATGCTTTACCTAGCTGTTGTCAAAATGCGAATATAACATTCAATATTTTATCCGCCAGGAGGTATAGCTGTTATTCTATTTTTATACGATTAATCTGCCGAGGGTTGTAATGCAGAGTAGCTCTGAATAAAATTCTTGGCTAGGTAAGATGGTGTGTTTGGAACCATTCCTGCTAAAAAAAAACAAATTCCTTGTTACTGAATATATCCCTGTTATATGATTAATATTTTCCTAATTAATTGAACCATCTGTTATTTTAGGTATCAAGAAGATGATTGCTGATGGACATTTTGCATCTGCTTACCCTTTACATGAGGTAAATCATTTCTAAAATTGTTCATAAGAAACTATTCTGATAAAATCCAAAATAGAAGAATTTAGTAGTGTTTGATTGATGGATTGGATATTTGATTGATTGGTAGTAAAGTATTGCTAAAGCTATCGACAAATGTCCCTTTATATATTTAAAATCAAACTAATCTTTGATTGATTTATTGTGGGCGGTTGGAGGGAGCTTCATGTTGCCCTGGTGCTCTCAGAGCTAAAGAGGAACAGGAAGCCGATCTGTTTGTG
>JARFOD010131475.1:0-13761 GCA_031763545.1 Mopalia muscosa
CAAGATTGGACAGTGTGACAGGCTTTGGACTGATTGACCACTTATGCTTATCAGTAGCCAAGTTTAGATAGTGTGACAAGCCTTGGACTGATTGACCACTTATACTCATATACAGCCAAGATTGGACAGTGTGACAGGCTTTGGACTGATTGACCACTTATGCTTATCAGTAGCCAAGTTTAGATAGTGTGACAAGCCTTGGACTGATTGACCACTTATACTCATATACAGCCAAGATTGGACAGTGTGACAGGCTTTGGACTGATTGACCACTTATGCTTATCAGTAGCCAAGTTTAGATAGTGTGACTGGCTTTGGACTGATTGACCACTTATGCTTATCAGTAGCCAAGTTTAGACAGTATGACAAGCCTTGGACTGATTCACCACTTATACTCATACACAGCCAAGTTAAGACAGTGTGACAAGAGTTGGACTGATTAACTGCTTATGCTCATATGAAGCCAAGTTAAGACAGTGTGACAAGCCTTGGACTGATTCACCACTTATACTCATACACAGCCAAGTTATGACAGTGTGACAAGAGTTGGACTGATTGACTGCTTATCCACAAAATATATAAATTAAATTAAATTAAAAAGGACAAGCAAAGCTGTTAATATTTCTTTTGGAATTATAGTGATTTAAAAGAATTAATAAAACAACACAAAATTATGATAAAGATGAGAAGCATTAAAACACATTGCTCCTAGCTAGGATGAATAATAACAGACCAGACTTAAACCCTGTAATAACATTTGATTGGTCGATTGGGGTTCACTAATGTGAAAACATGCCAGACTAAGCAGGTCAATTGCTAGATGTTGTGCAAAACTACAGATCTGTCTAACCTTGCCGTTTAGTTCTAAGGGCTATAGTCGATTGATTGATTGGTGTTTTACGCCGTGCTTAAAGGTATTTCACTGATATGATGGCAAGGTATTCCAACAATTATTGACACTAGCACAACGAAGATGTGAAGAATTTCCATAATGTTGGAAAGTTAATTTTCGTCTGGTATGTAAAGACAGCATTGCTACTTCTCAAACAAACTGCTATTAGCCAAGGGCCTGCAGGCAACGAATGTTTGTTTGATTGGGGTTTAACGTTGTTCTCAAGGGTATTTCACTTATATGATGACGTGCCAGCCCAATGGGTTTAGGAAACCATCCTCGACACAACTGGCAAGAAACAAAGACAGGACGCAATACTGACACCCCAAACAGATCGACTCCCTGTTCCCCGTTTAATAGCTCTGAGAGCACCAGGGCAACATGAAGCTCCGTCCAACCGCCCGCCCTTGGTTATAGGAGGAAACAAATCACCCTAAGCCAGACGATCTAACAACTGTAGAAATACATTGCCCAACTTGAAGATTTCTGCTGGAATTTAGAATATTTCAAATTATGTTGACCATCAAAGGTATAATTAGCCTTTAATAGTTAGAATCTTGCTTACATGTAGCTAATAAGCAATTCAGATTTCTGGTCAATGAACTTTACAACAGGCTTATTGAAAAGCAAATAAGTGGGTATGTGGAAGTCATTAAAACAAACTCTTACAACCACACTATTGATGGCCACATTTTTCTTTATCCCATATTATTTCCATTCATTCTTTTCAAAAATATCCTCTTGTCAGAAAACTGCCTCAGAACTGTTGTTGAATATTTAAATTATTTCCAAAGACTGCCATGGCTTGATTTTTAGCATTTTCATAATTGGATTGTTTGTTTGATTGGTGTTTAACGTTAAAACTCAAGGGTATTTCACTTATATGCTGACAGATTGTCGTAAAACCCACCCCCTGCTGGAGCCACATCGTGTTAGTCATTCATATTACTGAGGGTCTTCATAATTGGAGGGAAATCACTTTAGCTTCAAATGATTCAATGATGTGGATTTGGGTTTGAAAGAAAGGAAATTACCTACATTCCATATGAATAAACATTCACATCAAAGGGAAACAACTCCCTTGAAGAATGTCCACTTACCCTGTGGTTGAGGTAGCCTGGGTCCTTGTTGACCAAATCCAGGTGCTGGAGGGGGCTGTGCCATTCCAGACCCCTGCTGTGTTGACATGGACTGAGAGAATGGTAAATCCATGGGGGATAACTGTGAGTTTGATGTGTGCTGTTGTTGTTGTTGCTGCTGCTGCTGCTGTTGTTGTTGTTGTAGGAGTGCAAATGTATGACTGGGGTTTAACAATCGACTGGCCTGTGTTGTCATGGAAGTAGTTGATGACGTGGAAGGAGGGCGTGTCATGGTGTTTGGGGAGGGGCTTGTTACACTGTCACTCATTAACTGTTTTTGTATAGCACTGATAGCCATCTGTTCGGACATATCCGAGGAACCGTAGCCAGCACTGTTTTGGTTAACACCTAGTAAGTTATCTATTTCAGTCATGGAGAAATTGGAGTCTTTTAACACCATATCTAATTGAGAAAGCAACGTGGAGTCATCCATCATGCTTCCTAACGTATTGTCCAAGGGGACTAAACCCCCATTACCACTACTACTACTTGACACAGCATTATTCAGATTTCCAGCACTGAAATCGTTATGAAGTTCTTGAGCTTGTTGCAGTATCTGAGCAAGAAATGGATCAGCCTGGTCTGGAATATTGGTGCCTGATGTGTCAACCTCCATACCTGAGGTACCAGACATGGCCGAATTAGCAATACTACGGCGACCATTCAGCTCCTGCTGGCAACGTAATAACTGTTCGTTACTTAGGCTAGCTAAGCCTTGCCGCAGCACTGATGTAGAGTCCTGAGACGATGTGTTTGGCGTAAAGCGCTCATGATTACCAAGGCTTTGCTGCTGTTGTTGTTGTTGCTGATGTCCCTGTCTGCTGGATGTGGTGTTGCCAGGGAATGGGACATTGGGGTTTGTACGAGGATTATCCCTGGGGTTGTGAACGTTATCTAGCCCCATTTCTGGAGCGTCTTCAAGCTTATCTAAGACATGTACCAGTTTATGCAAGCTTTGGCTTGTATTCTGCATCTTGGATTGAGGCATTGCCGTAGGATTCACAGTAATGTTAGTATTCACCACAGTTTCATTCGGGGGTTTCTTAGCTAACAACTTGGCCAAAAGGACATTTCTCTTAGACAGATTTCTAAGGGGACCTGATGATGTTGTTGGCTCAGTGTCCATATCATCTGTGCTATCAACGTCAACAGAATGTTTTCGCTTTTGTCTAATCGGCTGAAAATCTGTGTCTGGTGTATCAGCTTGTTCCCAAAGCTTTGTCATTAAGTTCTGGAAAGTTTTTCCTTGGAATAAAGCATGCGAATCTTGTGGTCCAGAATCAGAGAATAAATTCTTGAACATGTTAGTGCTGTTTTGATGGCTTGACATTGTGTTCGACATATTAACATTGCCGTTCTTAATTTGGACCGAAAGACCAGGCTGAGTTGTGGACGTCGGCTGCTGAGGACCGGATTGATGTCGTTGCCGTGATGATTCATCAGTTGTGGTAACTTTGTTTATACTTTCACTTTCAATACTGGTACTCTCCTGAAAGAAATGAAGAAATGTTAATCACCGTATAACATTACTTTCTTCAGGAGGGCAAATATTGAAGTCAAAATGAGTCTTTGGTTTTTCAGAGTAACACTTCTTTTGAAGTAATACTTACACCTTTTATAAAAACAATGATAACATACATTTTTATAATACTTTTAGTTTGTTTGGTCTGAGTTAAAGTTAAGAAAGACTTTAACCCCAAATTTAACTTCCCTTATGCCAGCGATCTCTTCAAACAGTATTCATAGAAAATCGTAAGCAAATAAAATTCAGTAATGCATAACAGTATAATGTAATAAAAGTTGGCTGACTGATCTAACACCATACTCAAGGTCATTTCACTTAAATGATGGCGATTTACTCCAACAGTATACCAGCCCAACCATAAAATATAAGGGTTTTACTAGGGTTTTATAATGGAATGGGTGGTCGGTGGTAAAAGCCATGCTTTAGGGATTTCACTAATATGATGGAAGTGTATTCCAACAAAAATTGGAACGACTACAACCTTATCAGGGGAAGTTTTGATAAAATTGGAAAGTTAATTTTCCTCCAGTGCTAAGTAAAGACAGCATTGCTACTCTCCAAACAAACTGCCCTTAGCCCGATGCCTTTTGCTCTGTTGGATGCCAAGAGGTGGTCAAGCAAAGTACAAAATCACATACCACAGGTGCAGACATGCTTCTATCATAGAAAAAGTCGTCAGCGTCCGATTGTTTCATATCCTCTTGGACTATTCTCTGTAATTCTTCGTTAACCAGGCGAGTTTTACTGTCTTTTAGTTGCGCTTCTTCATTCAATAATTGCTAAAATTAAACAAATTTATACCAATATAAATAATTTCAAAACAGTAAAATTTAATTAAGCAAATATAAATACAAAGAATTTGCAAACATTCAAAGCTAGTCAAGTGAATAAAGACTACAGGGCTTTTGAGGGGTTAGTTTCTAAAAAAATACTGAATCCTAAAAATCATATATTAAAATTTGTTTACTGCAGGATATTTCTGTTATATGGTGGTAACAAAAACGGTAAAAGAAACTTGTCAACGGTAAAAAACACAAAACAATATAGTGCAAATTTATCAGACAGATCAGCTTCGTGTTGCCCATAGCGACACCAAGGCAACAGGAAGCAGTTCCATAGAACCATCAACTTACAGTTCACAAACCATCCCATATATCTACAAGGCCTGCCCACATACTGAGCTTTATTTGTATATTTATAATTTTTTTATCAAGAAGTTGACTCTTTCTCATCTTTGACTATTCCAAAACAAAAATAATAAAAATTCCCACTTACTTATAAATAAAATATATTTATTTTATTTTTTTATTTATAATTTTTTTTATCAAAAAGTTGGCTTTTCTCATCTTTGACTTTTCTAAAACAAAAATAATAAAAATTCCTACTTACTTATAAATAAAATTTATTTATTTTATATTTATAATTTTTTTATCAATAAGTTGACTTTTCTCATCTTAGACTATTCCAAAACAAAAATAATAAAAATTCCTACTTACTTATAAATAAAATGTATTTATTTTATATTTATAATTTTTTTATCAATAAGTTGACTTGTCTCATCTTTGACTATTCCAAAACAAAAATGATAAAAATTTCCACTTACTTTCAACAAAGCATTGTTCGTCTTTTTGGGCTCTGCTTCATTCTTATCAATGTCCATATTCTGGTCAGAGTTGTTTCCTTTTTCTGAATCATCTACTTCATCATCTTGGCTCAGAAGCTGTTTTAAAATTTTGTTTTCGTCACGCCGTTTTGTGCCAGTCTCTGACTTGACAGTTACCTCCCCTTCATCATTCCCAGATGTACTCTGGGGTTTTTCTGGAGGGCTTGTCCCTGGTCCAGGCTGAGGCGACTGCTGGCCATTCTCAACTGATAAGTCAGTCAAACTGTGTCTTATTAAACCCATTTTTGTTGGGGGGTCCTCCAAAATGGGGAACTGACATTCCATTTCATCAAGAACCTTACAGAAAGGTTTTTCCGGCATAGGCGGATTGTTCTGAGTCAATAATTGTGTGAGTTTTACACTCTGGTTTGCTTTTTTCTCAACACTTTGGCGTCGACCACGAGTCTCGGAGCGATTTCCAAACAGGAATTGTTTGTCCCTTGCTCCCCCAATGGGTGACTGTGTTGGGGTGTAGGCACCGGGAGAGGGGTTTGTGTCCATGGACTGGAGGGCTTGTAAAGGATTCTGTGACTGATGATGATATTCCATACTGCCTGAACTCGGGGGTCGGCTCCAGTTTCCACCTACCAAACGTTAAAGAAAATATTAAAACCAGCATGGTAACAATGGGATACAGAGATTGGTTAACAGCTTGTGACCTCAATACTTCTCAGTTCTCTTGTTAAGTGTATTAAATGAGAAAGCTCTTTGTTTATTTGGTTGGTTGGTTGGGATTTAACGCTGTACTTAAGACTATGTCACACACATGTTGGTGTGCCAGCCCAATTGGTGAAGGAAACCACCCTTGACACCATTGGTGACTTACAAGACAATCGCAGGATGTAATACAAAGACATCACAAACAGATTAGCATTATGCTGCCCTTTCATTGAACCAGTGCAATATGAAACTCCCTCCCAACCCTTTGAAGTAAACCTATGCATCAAGATAAGTATAAATTCTGGTATCTCTTATTTTATTTGAAACAAAACAATCAAAGGTAAATCTCTTGTAAAAGCCAGTGATCAATAGATGAATAAACGCCTACATGGAGCATTGGATGGGGATAAAGCCAGCCCAGTGACCATAGTTTGGTTGTTTGATTAGGGTTTTAATAGTTTATTTATATGATGATAGATGGTTCAATTATGGCTCTGATTCACTTAAATAAGTCGCAAAAGCATTTCGTAAAACAAACTCCGCTATTGTCCTTATACCCTGTATGCGACCGGAGGTCCACTGAAACTTGTGAGAGGATCAGTAGCCTGACACGCTAACCACTGAAAAATGGCCATGGCCCGCCTTATTACAAAGCCAAGGCTCTTATTAAATAAAAAATAAAAAATAGTAAATGCAAATGTATTTCTACATAAATTATCTATAAATATAGTACAGTTTACTAATGACACACTTTTTTTTAATGGGTGAGGCCTACCTGGCTGTGGTGACATCAAAGGACTTGTACTCTTGGATTGTGGGTAAGACATGGGAGAGAACTGTGTTCCTCCTCGGTTACCATGACTTAACTCCCCTTGACCTGAGCTCCCTGGACTTTTCTGATTCATATAGCCCCCATAGCCTCTTGGGCTTGGAATGGCAAAGTTTGGACTTGGAGTCCCTTGTCTTGGATTCAAACCAGTAAAGCCTGGACTTTTCTGATTAGTGTCAAATAAAGATGCACTCCTTTGGAAGTTCCCACTCATTGATCTCTGCTGAGATGGAACAGAACTATTTTGGGCCAATGAAAGGCTGCGTTGCATTGGCTGTGGGTGTGGTTGTCCCTGGTTACCACCAGCAGCCATTTTGAGTCCCGTCGAATTTGCCCATGAAGAACTGGCCGACACAGATGGTGTCGTCATTGAACCAGTTGTTCCAGCTAAAGTATAATTCACAGAATTTGCACTGACGTTTAGCGTATCGGCACTGCTAAATAAGTTCAGTGATTGGGGCAACATGTCAAATACGTCATTCAAGTTGAGCATGTCTGTAATGCTAGCTGCACCCCCTAGTGCTGGTAATGGGGATGAACCTGCCGGGGGTCCCATAGAGGACTGGGGTAAATACATGTTGATATTCCGTGACCCCAACATGCCCACTCCGTGTAAGTTACTTGGGACCCCTTGTAAACTTCCTGTGCTGGATTTACTACTTGTATTACTGGATGGTCCAATAATAGATTTCATCAAACTTGTGGATGCTGATCCTTTGAGTTCAGCATCAGAGTCACATTCTCTACAACAACAACAACAATACATATAAGCCATAAAATACAAATTTAAAAAAAAAAAAAGCAAAAAAACCCCCTTCAAAACCACGGACAATAAACAAAGAGAATACAGGACATACAAATGGACAATCATAGGAAGCCATACAAAGACACCACAAACAGATCGGCGTCATGTTGCCCCTTAGCTCCAATAGCACTGGGGCAACAGGATTGTTTGTTTGATTGGGGTTTAACATCGTTCTCAAGGGTATTTCACTTATATGATGACGTGCCAGCCCAATGGGTGTTGTAAACCACCCTGGACACCACTGGCAACAAACAAAGACAGGACGAGACAAATACAGGACGCAATAACAGGACACAATACAGACACCAAAAACAGATCGGCTTCCTGTTCCCTTTTAGCTCGGAGAGCGCCAGGCCAACAAAATCTTCCGCCAACCACCCGCCTGGGGCGACAGGAAGCTTCGTCCTAATCATACACCAAATGGAAACCACTTTACATTATACAAACAAATGTTAAAGCGCATATAAAAGTGCAGTGTTTTCTATGACCCGCATAGCAAAACAAGGAACAATGTTTTGTTTTATTAGGTTTTTACTTTGTACTGAGATTAGGGATTATAAACATTGATAAATTATTTCAACCTTTTTTGCTCTGTGTATAATTACTCTATTCTAGGTATTAACCAATAAACATAAAAAATAAATTTTTTTTTAATTTGGCGTTTGCTGAAATTAATGTATACATGTTTTACAGTGTTTACGGAAAAAACTAACCTTTATACATGCACACATATGCTTACATACTAATTTTCAAACATGGCTGTTCATACCAATATTCTGCTAATTTTTTTTATTCATGAAGAAAATGATTTGCATACATATTAATAAATGCAAATCAAGAAAAACTTAAGATTCCTCTTATTAATGTTGTTTTCAAATACCAAAAAATATATATTTCTCACAGCTTTTTTATATAGTATTACATATTAATAAATGTAAATCAAGAAAAAAATACATGTCTCTTCTTATTGTTGTTTCAAACACACACATACACAAAATAAAAATAAAAAAACACAGTTTTTTTTATAGTATTTACATACAAGCTATTACTGGACTTGTTTTCTCCAAAAAGGATCAAAGGA
The DNA here is from genome assembly GCA_031763545.1 of Mopalia muscosa. NCBI lineage: Eukaryota > Metazoa > Mollusca > Polyplacophora > Chitonida > Mopaliidae > Mopalia > Mopalia muscosa. The sequence goes on from JARFOD010131475.1 coordinate 8,595, forward strand.
TGCCGTTTATGAATTTTTAAACTGAAGGTCAAAACATTATTTTAAACTCGGAGGAATAATTCTACAACATGTTCCCTACCTTATAATGGAATGTGTAGACACTATAAAATCCGGTTGAATGCTTGAACTTTTGAAAAATCGGCTCTGAGTTCTCACAAACACATATCTATTCTCTAAGAGCTTGAATCTATACACACTACTTGTGGCTTGAGAATTTTTCTTCACTGAAATAGAAAAATAATACCAGATCACTTCTAATAACAGAACTTTGAAAGAAAATATTTTGCGGTGATTGAAATAAGAGCCAAGGCTCAGTAATTACTGATCAAATCTGACAATAACGGATCAAAATTCAATGACATTTCTATGGTAAATTAAATAACAATAATTTATAAAATTATCAGCTTCATTTCAGAATAACTGATCAAATATTTTTCCTTATTTCAAACCCTGCATTGGTTTTAATGACTTAAATAAAACTAAATTTTTTAGCAAAAGAAAACACTGGAGTACCATGAACAGTCAAAGACCATCAAATTACTTTTGAAATCCAAATCACACAATTTTTCAATAACAAATTATAATAACACAAGCATACAATACTAAAAAATCAAAAAAATTCTCTAGTTGAATTAAAACTTCACAAAATAGCTGAATATAATCAAATAAAATGTAACACTAGATAAATGTTAGTTTTAAAAGATGAAATATTTAAGAAAGAAAAAAAAAAAGGAAATAGTTTGCATAAAGAATAATTTAAATAACCAGGAAATGCGAAGAAAACAAGATTGCAAGTATTTAAACCTATAAAAATTATAACTAACAACAACAACGAAATTAAAAAAGCAAGAAAATTAAAATGTTGAATATATTTAATTTTAAAATGAAAATAAATTTTAAAAAACGAACCTTCCTGCAAGTGTTTGGCCAGCAACTGTATATCATTAACATGACAGAAGTCTTGCAGGTTATGTCCTTTAAAGTCTGGGTAGTCGTAATGGCTGGGAGCTATGCCTCTGAAATATCAAAAGAAATAAAAACAAATTTAGCACATCATTTACGCTTACACAATTGAACACCGTTAAAACTCTTTGACTACCACAAGCCCGATTTTCTTTCGAAAAGACGACAAGTGGCTGTGCATGGCTTGTCACATACTCCTTGTAAACTTCCCTGGATTGTCTACTCGTCCACCTCTTTTCATAACTTAACCAATCAGTATCAGCTTTAGTGTCCAGAAGCAAACGCTATACAATACAACAAGGACTAGGAAAAATACCTTGTAGCCAAAGAGTAAAGTATTAACTCTAGAACAGAAGGGCAACATAAAGCCAATCTGTTTCAGGTGTCTTTGTACCCTGCCTTGTGCTTATCCTGGGTCTTTGTTTGATTGGGGTTTAACGTGATACTCAAGGGTATTTCACTTATATTACAATGGATTGTCCACTTCACACTGTTTCTTGAATAATAATGTTGGAAAACCAAGAGGAAAGCTCATAAAAACCACCTAGTGGTTGACGGAGCCATTTCCTGTGACTCACTCATACACCTGAGGGTCGACAGACAGACTCGATCCTGTGAAGCCATGCCTTGTGCTTGTACTGTGTGTCTGTTTTTGCCAGTGAAGCCAAGGGTGGTTTGGTATTTCATTTTTGTAAAACACCATTTCTTACACCACTTGTATTGTGCCTCGTCATTGTTTCCCACAATATTGAAGGGATGCTTTCCCATATCGGTCAAATAACTTTTTAAAATATGGCGTAAAACTTTTACTAAAGGAATAACTAACTTATCCTTTATATTGCAGATGAGAAAAACATGGTCAGGGCCAAAATAGATCGTGTTATTTTACATGCCACATCACAATAGTAGAGATCAACTCTCTTTTGTCTAGCCTTGAAATATTAATGTTTTTGTTTATTTTGTTTGATTAGTGTTTAATGTCGTACTCGAGGGTATTTGAAATATGAATGAAACAATTCCAAGGACGACATAGAACCCGAAACAAATCGTAATAGTGTCTAGTTAATTTCAACCATATTTCCAAAAATAAGAAAATCTAAACCATGGTGAGGAAGTCCTTTAGCATGCTAGAACTACCCTTTGGTCGAGAACTATCCGTTAGTCGAGAACTATCCTTTGGTCGAGAACTATCCTTTAGTCGAGAACTATCCTTTAGTCGAGAACTACCCTTTGGTCGAGAACTATCCTTTAGTCCAGAACTATCCTTTAGTCCAGAACTATCCTTTAGTCGAGAACTATCCTTAAGTCGAGAACTACCCTTTAGTCGAGAACTACCCTTTGGTCGAGAACTATCCTTTAGTCCAGAACTATCCTTTAGTCGAGAACTATCCTTTAGTCGAGAACTATCCTTTAGTCGAGAACTATCCTTTAGTCGAGAACTACCCTTTAGTCGAGAACTATCCTTTAGTCCAGACCTGCCAATCCAGAGTAGTCTGGAGTATTTTGTATGCATAATTTATGTTAAATACATCAAAAAACCATCAAAAGACACACAGAAACTAATATTGTGGCTATGCCGTAACACAAAATGGTAAGAAAATACTCCTTTACAAATTTTTTAAAATATAAATTTCTATGAGGCACGGCAGGTCTGCAGGCATTACCCATACATTGCTACCTGTGCATTTATTCAATTAATACAAATGATTACCATACCTTGTATCGCAATCAATAATTTTCCCATTTAGATCCTGTTTTGTAGTAAACTGTTCAATCCCCAGCATTGTTTTATCCGCCAGACGACGGGCTATACAAAGTAAACACGATTGGCCTTCTGAAATAATATAAAAAGCATGCCATTAGAACAGACGTATTACATTTCCACAAATCAATCACCCTGGAAGAGGGTTTTCGATTAATTAAATGTTGAATCCTCTCAGACATATGATAGCTAGTTGAGCTTGCTGAAATAAAACAAGATATTGATTTAATGGCCCAAATGGTTTTGCAGTTAACTCCCAAAGCCTTTGTACTGCACAGATCTGGTGCCGCCTGTTTACATAAGTAAATTTGTATCCTTGTTTGGAGTTTTTACATCGTTTTTAACTTTCTCTCACTTATGTGACAGTGTGCCAGCCCAATAGGATATGTTTAGATGTTTGTTTGATTGGGGTTTAGCATTGTACTCAAGGGTATTTTACCTATGTGACGACAGATTGCCTGCTTAAGACCGTTCCTTGCCCTATTACGGAGGAAAAGTGAGAGGAAACCTCGTAAATTTAAAAAAAAAAAAAAATGCTATTGCCAGAGCCACATATAGTGACCCACTCATATATCTGAGGGTCGACAGTCAGACGTGATGCTTGCTTAGAAACTTACCAGTACTATTGTCTTGTTGAAGAGCAGCAAATATCTGCATGTTTTCATATTTAGATACATGGGTTTGTTTAACTTCAAAATCCCCATCTTCTTCACCTGTCAACAAAAAATAAGAAATTTGAGTAAATAATTACACAACTTACATTCGAGCACTCTGGCTTTTTGTTTGAAGAGTAGCAATACTGGCCTTACTTTAATACTACTGGAGGACAATTACCTTTCCGGCAGTATCAAAACATTTCACATTTTATTGTTAATAACTTAGCTGGCGACAACTATTGTCGAAATAAACCACTCTCATAAAAGAGTTTGTTTGTTTGATTGGTGTTTAACCTCATACTCAAGAGTATTTCACTTATATGAAGACGAATTGTCCACTTCACACTGTACAGAGCCTTATTACAGTGAAAAACTGAGAGGAAACTTCGTAAAAACCTCCCCCGTGATTGCTGGAGCCACAAAATGTGACTCGCTTACAGCAGTTTGTGTGAAGAGTAACAATACTGGCTTTAGCTTGTACTATGGAGGGACATAAACTTTCCAGCGGTATCAAAACACTTCACATTTTATGGTTAATACCTTATGCTGGCAACAACTATTGTTGAAATATACCACTCTCATAAAACCGAGATAACCATAAGCATGACGTAAAACACCAATCGATCACAACTATTTCAGGTAAGTATTTTGTTGCATTCCTCTAGCTAAAGGGCAGTATGTGTCAGCCAGAACTGTCTTTACAATGCACTGGAGGAATATCAATAATCCAACACAGCAAAACAATTGACATTTGATGCTTATGTTCTTAGTGTTGTCTTTATAATGGATTGGTTGGGTTTTTTGCAGACCTTGTATTTTTCTAATTGATTACAGGCTTTACAGCCTCTGACAGAATGTTTGGAGAAAGCAATGCCGTTTTTACTGACAGTGAAGGAAGATTAAATTTTCCAACATAACAATACAGATAAACCTTTTTTGGTTTGGCTAGTGTCAATATTTGTTGGAAAATACATTTGCCATATAAGTAAAATACCTTTGAAAACAATGTAAAATACCAATCAAACAATCTCAGTTAATTAATAGGATTTTTGAGTGATTAGGATTATCAGATTCTGCAACCACCAATCAATCAATCAGAGATTTACAAACTCTACAAGAGACATCAAGACTTACAGGGTGGTTTTATCAACAATCTACAGTTAAAGGTCCTTCCTTTGGTTCCCAATTGTTCGGCATTAAATTGAATTCCATTATCTGAAATTTGGAAAGAAAAAAAAAAAACATAAAACACATATCAACAAAGGAATTATTTTATAATAGATTTCAGACTCGACCTATAAATGTCAAAAAGGGAGTAGTGTTAAAATTTAAATGAAATTCTGTCATGTTTCATGTAACATGTGTTATTTCCACTACATGAATGATGCTGCTTGCACTGACGTAACCAACTCAATAGGCCGATTACATTGAAAAGTTTACTATTCTGTGATTAACATTTCACACAGTTTCTGAACAGTTGTGTAGTTTGATTTGGTTTGATCTTATAACCTAACTATAGTCCTCTGGCTAAGGGCAGTTTGTTTTAAGTGTAGTAAATCGGTTTAAAATTAGTATTGGATGAACATTAACTTTCCAGCTTTATCAAAACACAATACATTTTATGGTTGTGCTGTTGTCAATCATTGATGGAAAACAATTGGTTTGTTTGTTTGTTTGATTGGTGTTTAACGTCGTACTCAAGGGTATTTCACTTATATGACGACAGATTATCCACTTCACACTATACACAGCCTTATTACGGTGGAAAACCGGGAGGAAACCTCAT
>JARFOD010131486.1:0-13758 GCA_031763545.1 Mopalia muscosa
ATTTGTTTGTGATGTTCTGTATTTTTGTCCGTCGTCATATAAGTGAAATACCCTTGAGTACGATGTTAAACACCAATTAAACAATCATGAGAGCAGGGAGGCTGTGTATTACCCATAGCTACCCGGAGTATAGCTTTAACATTATCCGACTTTATCTTATTAATAACATTAACCCAGGTGGAAATACAAATTATGGACTTACACAGGCTATGTTTATATTAATTTATAATTTCACCTGGGATGTTATTCAGATACTCTGTTCACAGCACAAAAACACCCGTTGGGAGGACAAGAACTCTAACTAAAATGTAAACCATTCAAATTTCAGTAAGATTGACAATTTCAGAAGTGTTCCCAAATCTATAGCCAATTCCTATTTCAGGACTTTTTAAGGAGGTTATTAATACAAGAAAGGCAGATGGAAAGACTTGCTTACTTTTTCCTTGGCCGATTATTGTGCTTGGAATAATAAGCAGAAAACAAAATATAAAACCCAACTTATAAAAAAAAAATAATAATACGAGCTGAATAGCTAGCAGGTCCACCCCTAGAGGCTTTTTTTGAAAACATATGCTCATAATCCCAGTCACCTTTTCCTACTTTTGATTGAGAACTATTTTTTTCTTCAAAGAGTAAAAGTTATGGTGTTAATCACCATTTTGGTGTGATATGCAATGTCGGCCATATTTGTTGTGAAATACAACCACATCTATAATATTAACAGAAAAAGCGAAGTCTGAAGGTAATAACTGAATTTGAGTGATGCCGATGGCCATTTTTGTTTGTACAATTAAATGAAATGCATTCCTATCAGTTTCTTAACTGGAGAAAACTATTTTCAAAGTTTGAAATATATTAAAATTATGCAATGGCTGAAATTTTGTTTTGCGAAATTTGTAGAAATAAAATCACAATATTTGCCTTAATGGGGAGAAGCTACTGTAAAAGTTGCAAGTTATTCAGTGAATTTGTTCTCAAAATTATCATGTAGGGATAAATAATTGAAAATTATGCAATGGGCACCATATTTCTTTGTGTAATTTGATGAAATGCAATCCTATCCAAAGTCTTAGTAGTGGGAAACTAACTTCCAGGTTTCAGGCTAATCTGTGAATTTGATGTAAAAAAAATAATCATTTTCAGAACACATATGCGCGAATATGGTAAAATTATGCATTGGCAGCTATTTTGTTTTCCGGAACTTGATAATGTTCAAACCCATCTGTTATCTTAATAAGACCAGACTAAATTTCAAGTTTCACATTAATCTTTGAATTTGTTAAAGAGTGTTCACAACATATAAGTAATGAATATTGTAAAATAATGCAAAGGTGACCATCTTGTTTTAAGGAACTTGGTTTAATTCAATCTTATCCATTGTCTTAGAAGCAGAAAGCTATCTTCAAAGTTTATCCGTGAATTTATTCTCTACTTATCCTGTTCAAAACACATACAGGCATGAATATGCTAAATTATGTAAAAAAAACCAGCTATTTCGTTTAACGGAATTTAGTGAAACGCAATACCATCGGTCAACAAGAGGAAGCTACATACAAAGTTTGAAGTTAATTGGTGAATTTGTTTTCCAGCTAGCGTGTTCACAAGCATTTGTAACGGAAGGAGGGATGGACGCTGAGTAGCATTTCTAATTCCACCTCCCCCCCTACTATGGTAGTGATGGACAAAAAGTGAAATAATAATCATATGAAAACTTTACATGTCATAATTTATTTCAAGGATATTTTTATTGACAAGCATTTTGACAAATAAAACAACAATCCGCAAATTTTTTTTACAATATCACATACACAAAAAATATATACGTTGTGATGACAATGAGTCCGACAGATATTTGCAAATTGAAAACATAATGAAATGACTGATGACAAATGTAACACAATGATGTCAAATTGGAATGGTGTAATTTGTTATTTACATTTTCCACATAAACAATTAAAATACAACGGCCACAAGTTGACAACACAGGCTTAAGATATAAGCAAATAAATCTGTCCATTAATAAAGTTATTCCCTTCTGCTGGCTTCCTTAAGGGAAAATTTTGTCGAGTCAACCATCCATGTAATGTGTATTACATGGCACCAGCCATGTCAGGATATGAGACCAGAATAGGAAACAAAACTAAGATCAATAAAGATACCGTCCTCTAAGCAACAGGCTTCATGTTCCTAGAAGCTCTGAGAGCACAAGATGCGCCAACAAGCTGTCGTCCTCTTCCGAGGTGAACTGCACCTGATAATCTTTCTCTACATCTTAAAACTTTGGACGGACAAATGATGACGTATGAACAAAACAAAAAACAAACTATTATGCATCATGAAGACAGTATTTAAATTATTTGTTCAAGGTTTCAGTTCTGTACTATCTTACTCTTACCTTTTGGAAACAAAGTCTAAAAAGGTAAAAGCATTAAATAAAGATAGTAATTACCTCCTTCTAGTCATTAAGAACTCTTTGATGCATACAGTGACAAAACAAACCAACAAGACAAGAGCAACAAATTATTCCAACAAGATGACTGAAACTCAATATCTCAAAATGACAACTCTCCTCATCCCACCATAGAGTGTAACTCAACATGATAACTCTTTGTCCCAATATATTAGCTCCCATTATCCCACCATTACAGGAACTCAATTTGACAACTCTCTCTATCCCACCATGACAACTCTCTTTATCCCACCATGACAACTCGCATTATCCCACCATGACAGGAACTCAAATACGAGAACTCTCTTTATCTCACCATGACAAGAACTAAACATGAGAACTATCTTTATCCCACCATGACAGGAACTCAACATGACAGCTCTAATTATCCCACCACGACAGTAACTCAATTTGACAACTGTCTTTATCTCACCATGACAAGAACTCAATTTGACCATTCTAATTATCCCACCATGACAGGAACTCAACATGACAACTCTCTCTATCCCACCATGACCGGAACACAAATATGACAACTATCTTGGTCCCATCATGACAGGAACTAAACATGAGAACTATCTTTATCCCACCATGACATGAACTCAACATGACAACTCTATCCCACCATGACAACTCTCTTTATACCACCATGACAGGAACTCAAATATGACAACTCTCTTGATCCCATCATGACAGGAACTAAACATGACAACTCTAATTATCCCACCATGACAACTCTCTCTATCCCACCAGGACAACTATCTTTATCCCACCATGACAGAAACTCAAATATAACACCTCTCTTGATCCCATTATGACAACAACTCAACATGACAACTCTAATTATCCCACCATGAGAGGAACTCAAAATGACAGCTCTCATCCCACAATGACAGATGACAGATAGGTATACTACAGCCACTCTCATTGCATGTCCAAATATCTGAATTGTAGGGTCCAACTCTTTCTACTAAAACAAAAGGTCAACGAAATATAGTAAGAAAGAAATGAAACCATCATAAACTGACACTCATAAACAACTATTGGACACTTACAAAGTTCACAACTCAACTTTAGAAATTAAAGAAAACACATGTCAAAATACAACTTTCCCATCATGTTATTAAAGGTAGTGCATGTCTTTTATGTAAATAACCAATCAAAATACAACTTATCAATCATGTTATTAAATGTGGGTGCTGTCTTATATGTAAATAATCTGCTCATCAATAAAGTAAACCTACAAACATATTAAGAAATAATGTTTTCCCACCAAAACAGACAGGACTGTTAACACCTGTAGGTTAAAACTTCTAACAAAGTTTAAATATTGTAACAAATAACCCAAACCGTTGTATTAAATCAATTTTAGTACAGTATGATGAGAGTACATGTTTTACCAAAGGCATTATCCCAATGGGTAACATTTGTTGAATTCTAAAATTGTGTCAAAATTGATGGGAAACAGTTCTGTTCTATCAAACAAAGGAATAGCAAAGTTAGCTTTTTGTTATAAAAACAAAATCACACAAAAAGTAGATATAAGCCTTCCAACCTACAAGACAAATGGTCACAACTTCCAGCATCACACATTCAAAGTCTTCATCGATAGATAAAGGGTAGATGTGTTTGTAGGGTGTGACAGCTATGTGTATTAAAGGAGAAGACCACCCAAAAACCATATTCTATAAATAAGTAAAACTTTTTGTGTGCAACACAATACATTAATTTCCATTTTCATAACCTGATCGTAACTCTGGTTATCATTCATTAAAGAGGATCGCAAGCACCAGTTGAGTCATCAAATCCTGTGCTGCTAAGTTTTCCTGCACTCTGGTTGGTCAGCCAATTTTGAACTATCCAATGATAGATCAGTGAAGTCTGCTGTACACAGGATTTGATAACTCGACTGGTACTTGTGATTTTTTTTAATGGGTGATAACCATAATGAAAATTAATGTATTGTATTACACACAAAAGTTTTACTTATTTATAGCATATGATTTTTGAGTGGTCTTCTTGTTTAAGTGTTAGGTTAATTGTTAGGTTAATAAGTTAATACAAACCATTGTTGTACAGCACTACCTTTCCGTATATATGTGGAAGTGATACTATATAATTGACTTAGATACACCACTTTAAGGTTCTTCACATAGTAAACGTAATATCTGTGTTTCCAGTCCAGTCTTCAGTCCAGTTTCGTGTGGGAGAACTCCAATGGTGGACCAGCGGATGAGACCCTCGGTGATTACGTCACCCAACGCAGAACCGCCATCCAGGACAGCCAGTTCCGCGTTGTTTCCCCTTTAGTTATTGTATTAGGTTTAGTATATTAAATTAGTTTTATTTTGTTTTACTCATGTGTTTCGTCTCCATTTCGTTTGGCAATCCGTCTTTTATTTTATTGGTATCGCAGGATCATTCGAGTGTGACGCGTCCGCTTCGCAGTCCACCTGTGACAAATAAGAATCACTGTCTTTAAGACAATGGGCGGGATTGAATGTCATCGAGTTCCGTTTAACAAAATTGCCGTCATTACACTGCACCATTTTGCAATATTCATGTCTCTATATGTTGTGAGCATGATAACTCTGTATCAAATTTACGGATTAACTTGAAACTTGAAATATAGCCAAATATTGCCAATTAAGACAACAAGCATGAATTTCATTAAATTCCGTTAAATAAAATGACCCCCTTTGTATTATTTCACAATATTCACATCTGTATATGTTGTGAACATGTAACTCTGTAAGAAATTCACGGATTAACTGGAATCTTGAATTACAGCGTTCTACTATTAAGGCCACGACTGGAATTGCCTTTCATCAAATTCCGTTAAAATGGCCACCCTTGCATAATTTTACAATATTCACTCCTATGTGTTGTAGTCATGATGACTTAAGAAATAATTAAAAGATTGACTTGAAACCTGGAAACTCGCTTCCTCCTATTAAGACATAGGATGAGGTTGCATTTCATCAAATTAACCAAAACAATATTTATTTACTTTTATTTATAATTTTATTATAGGCACTTGTCCATATAGATGTTTAACAGTAACATATAATTGTATTTGTATTCACTATTATAACACAGTATGATATTTGGTCTGAATGAATGAGCTAACAGAAATATCAGAACTGAATACAAATTTTTACACCTGATTGTTACTTGAATACAACCTTTTCCTAAAACAACACGCCATGTAAAACAAACATACCGCTTGCAATACATCAGTAGTTAAAATGCATAAGCCATCTGAAGACGTGATAACAAAAAGGGGACTAGCATCTTGTCAAAACACTTTGGTTATATACAATCCACATGGAACAATAATATATATATATATATATATATATATCTAAAAAACAATCACACTGACACAGGGATGTTGATCAATTAAAATCGAAAAATCATCTTATGTTCTAGATAAACTCCCAGAGACAAGATTCTAAATAAATCCTAATCTCGAGTTGTGTTATGGGTAACCTACAGACATCTCGAGAGAAGGTAATTACCATTAATATGGTGTATAAAATAGTGTTAAAAAATGTAACTAACAAGATATTTAGCATGGATTATGAATAAATCAGCCTACATATATTTCCGAGATACAGTGATTAATAAATGAATATGTCTGCGAAAGAGAATGGGTTACAACCTGCCTTATACAGAAGGAAGTTTCGGAAGTGCTAGCTCGACCGTTTTAAAAATAGCGTTTCATTTGCATATATTACTATGTTTTTTAAAAATATATATGCAATGTAAAGAAAGGTAAATTTTGGTTGTTGTATAGGCCTATATATATATGTAGACATGGTAAAAGCTCCATTTTAAGATGTTAAGATTTTCCTTCGGTGGTACTATACATGTATGCATACATGTATGTATAGATAGAGAGTTGGGAACTTGGGCCTGTAACCCAAAGGCCCCGAGTTCAAATCCGGGTGAAAGTAAGCAAATTTTTTCTCTTAATTTATTAAAAATATATACAACTTATTAATTAATATATAGACACGCGCTGGCCTGTCTTATCGAAACATTATTTGTCCGTTTGACGACATATATATACTGTCTGATAAAAAGAACTTCAGTACATTTGGTATTTATGAAATCGTCCTTATTGATATAGTTAAACGTACGGCTCATCATTATATATTAGGTTTTGATATATATTTGGTGATATTGACACTTGCATGAGTGTAATGTTTAATTTTGATAATACCTGATATTATATATATTGTAATCGCAGGAAATACAAGATGGTGATGACGTGTGTCACGATCGTCAGTGTATTGGATCGATTTAGCAGATAATGATGTAATAATTTTACGGGATCGTTTAATCATTTAACATCCTGAATATTGCTTACAAAAAATACACCATGGCACAGACCTTCACGATCATCTTATAAAAATTAGTTTTGACAAATAGGCGAAGACGTACGTTGGCGATGATATTTTACGATTGCGTATAAGTATACGACTTACCAGAAGTCTTTCAAGCATTCCTTGTCATACTTATATATGATACCGACACTTCCGTCTAGATGACGCGGATTGTTCTTAATCCGCTTTAGGGTACAACAAAAAGGTAGAAAAAAAAAAGAAGAAGAAGAAAAAAACCAAAACAAACAAGGGTAGGTATGCATGACTTGTTCAACGAGTTTAAAAATAAAATTAACATATAAGTATATTCGATTATTTGTTTTTTGTTCTCTTCAAAGCTGCTTGAATAAGTTGGTTATTATGCATGCGCAATCATATATATATCATGAAAAACACTACAAAACGTATTTTGTGATATGTTAGAATGAATAGGCCTACGAAAGAATCATGTTTGAGCTATGGTATATCAGGTTATTTTACAGCAACAAGCAATACATGGAAGCCTATGTCAGACTCAGCTTAATTCAAATCTGATTAAAGTCAGGCCAAAATACACAGCTTGCCGTGTTTTGTTTGTTAATATTATACGATCTGACGCAAACGTATACCGAATGGTGTCGATTGGTTTGCGAAATTGACCAATGAAACAGTCGCTTTCTAAACCAGGGTTGTAAATGTCTACGGTCTCTGCAGGTAAACCGGAGTTTAGAGGGAGCTGTTATTATTTTGATTCGGGGTTTACAATAGCCTCAAGTAAGCGGGGATAGTGACCTTTCATGAACCCCAGCAACCTTGACCTATATTTTTGAAAACTATAATCAAGTTGAATCAACCTGGCATTATATGAAAAACATTTGTAGGTAGAGAAACGTATAGGAAATGCATTGATTGTATATTCTATATGCATCAATTTTGTGACGTTTCCGTGCATTTTCTATAAATGTTTGATGGCGGTATAGAATAGTACGGCATAATTTCTGTAGAACCGCGAAGCATGCTCGATAATGGTACATAGAATCATTTCTGTAAAGTTTCTTTAGCACCATGCACTAAATATATACTTCATAACGGTAAAGGAGTGATTCAGCACTGTTTCTTTAGCACCACGAAGTATATACTGATAACGGCATAGACATTTTTCGGTAAAATTATAATAGCACCCATGAAGCATGATGAGTATAATGACGTAAAGGTTGAGGCAAAATTTCCACGAAAGCACCGTGAAGTATCCTATACAGTTATCGTTTCGGTAAATGTATAACATTGTTAAAAAAATGTAATGCGGTAAGCGGAACAGTGAATTTGCATGCATGATTGCACAATGAAGCATGCTCAATAATTCGGTAAACGTTTCGGTAAATTAGTATGGCAACAGGAAGCATGCTTATTATATATGGTAACAGTTTGAGTAAATTTATATGGCACCGTGAATCATGCTCAATAATTCGGTAAACGTTTCGGTAAATTAGTTTGGCACCAGGAAGCATGCTTATTATATGGTAACAGCTAGTTTGAGTAAATTTATATGGCACCGTGATGCATTCTCAGTAATGCGGTTAACGTTTCGGTAAATTTCTACACCACCATGAAGCATGGTTGACACCGCTTTAGAAACGTTTCGGCACAATTTTTAGAGCACAACAAATTAAAGTGTTTTTGATAACGGTTTAGACATGCATATTTTGGTAAAAATTATGTTGTATATCCTCCATTACAAATGCTTGGTAGGGTGATAAAGAATTGTTTCAGTACAGTTTATATTGTGACATGAATTTTGCTTTGATAGCAGTATAAATGAGTTTTGTTACGGTTTCTATTGCACCTTGAATCATGTTTTGATAATGGTTCAAACACGTTTCCGTATATGTTTTCTATGCCTTGTCTTTCTCGTGTAAACGGTCAACACGTCGCCGTTCGTTATGCCATTATACGATAACACGGATTTTTCTCTTGATAAAATACCCTATAGTAATATAATGGTGACAACGTTAACTTCGAGTTAGAATGTATACTTGTGAGATTTCGAAAATACAAAATTAAATCATATGGTTAACATATTTTTCTTAATGACACATGCACATTTATATAAAGATATATAAAAAAAACACATGTGCAATAAATGCCCCGGGGTGGATAAGATCATCAAAAGTAACATGTTGCACGCAAGGACCAATAGTGCAGATTAATTATTACGTACACAAAAAAGAACGAAAGGTTACATATGACAGCTAAGAATATGCCATTTCATGTAATGCCCCGTATAATGTAGTCAAATTACAGAAAACTGTATGTGATGAACGTGTTTATTCTAGCCACAAAGGGTCGCGAATTTCTCTCATTCTGTCATTTTCCTATGTTTATCGGAGAAAATGAAATGTCAGTGTTAATAACAAAGCAGGTTATTCGGTACATGGCCTGATTATATATATGATGTATTCCGATTAGCATGATATGTGCAACCCTCCTTTGTTCTCTCTAATCCATACACAATTAACAGTAAATAACAAAATATTTATATATATGACCCTATACACAAACAATCGGTCCACAGACAGAGCAGGGCTATAATTAGCATATTTATTTATAGAACAAGAATCTACAAATTTATATAGGCCATAGTGTAGTTAAAGCCACACTTTGCCCTAAAAAATCGTAATAAGCAATAAAAAGCGTCAATATATAGAATTATTTATTGGATTTCTATAGAACCGAATACGAATAAAGCACTGGTTTCCTCTCGGTTTTCCACCGTAATAGGGCAAGATGCAGTGTGTCATATAAGTTAAATACCTTTGAGTAGGACGTTAAACCCCAATCAAACAAACGGATCATACTTTGGCGTGGCACACAATCATACATGAATTTAAACAATAAGTATAGGCTTCAAATGAAATTAATCCGTTTTTCTGGATTAAGGTTTACTGGTAAGATTGGGGGTCATTTTACAAGCTCGTGGCTACAGGGCCGCCAAGACAATTTGTTGGTCTCGGGACAAATACCAAGGGTCCCATGAAAGTCATTAGTGTTTGTTTGTTTGATTGGGTTATAACGTCGTACTCAAGGGTATGTCACTTATACGACGACGTGCCAGCCCAATGGGCGAAGGAAACCACCCTCGACACCACTGGCAACAAACAAAGACAGGACGGGACAAAAACAGGACGACAACAACAGGACGCAATACAGACGCCACAAACAGATCGGCTTCCTGTTCCCCTTTAGCTCTTAGAGCACCAGGGCAACACGAAGCTCCCTCCAACCACCCGCGAGTCATTAGTGAGATCTGGGTCTACTTCTCAATGTAGAATTGTACACATTTTATTTTGTTTGCCTTGTTTAAGGTACACCCTCGTTTGGCTCGTAGGCCCCGCTGTAAATTGTTTTGGTATGTGTTTGTGTGTGCTAGAAATGTTATCAGTAAGTTGGTAGGGTGGATTGGTTAACTCTTGGGGTCCCCCAGGGGAGGCTACTCTCATTGTATAGCTGATATTTGCAGCCGATAGACTAGTTTGTAAACACAGCTGATAGCTTCAAAATTGAGATACTATATTTATATCAGTAGATAAAAATTCTATGTATCGGCTCTATATTAACCAAGCTACTAATAGATCCGCAGCTTCTCGAGACAAGATGAGGCGCGACGTGAAATACAAATGTCAGAGCTTCGTGGAGACATCACACTTGCCGGGAGAAGATGATTTACACGTGACTGAATTGAGTGTTTCTGAAATAGTTCTGTTTTTTTCCACGCTACTATTTGTCTGTTCTATCGACGATTTGTATCGAGCTATTTATATATGTCCACGAAGAAAAAGGAAACAAAACTGGGATGAAAAAGAAGGAAAAAATAGGTGTCGTTGCATTGGCCTATAGCTATATTATACAAGGCCTACTCGGATAGATATATAAATAGGTCTCGGCCTACCTGGGTCATGAAAGTAAAGCGTAACAATGTAAATTTTTCTTTATTTATATGAAGACCCTTTGTAAATTGCATGCTGGTCTCTGACTGATATGTATAATGTTTTGCTTAGACCCCTAGGTAGATTTTCAGGAAAAGAATTATAACTATAACACCAAAACACATTAGTTCATGCACTTTTCAGCGGTGCATTGAATTTTTTATCTTTTTTTATGTATTTTTTTTGTATTTTAAAAAATGGCGTTACACCCTTTACGGAAGTGTCGACACGTTTATTAAAATTAAACTGGGTTCGGAATGATAAATTAACTATATACAGTAGTGCAGTTATTTCAAGGAAACTTATGCATGGGTCAAAGCATGCAAATTTTCTCTCTCTACAATAAAATAATTTAAATATTGGAGGCAAACAATTTTTTTGCTGTCTTCATTTGCTCAAAATATATATCGGACAAAAAGAAAAAAATATATATATATAAATACGGCCATAGTCATATAAAATCGTTATTTCTACGTGCACCAGTACGTGTATATAGCCTAGGTTTATTTTAATTCTACAGTACATCCATTAGTTCCACTGATAATTTTAACATAGTAGGCCTACACAAGTAGTGCAACTCAGAAGAATGAAAGTCTCATTTTGACTGAATATTTCGGCTTTATTTTGTCATCGTCAGCAGCTACATAATTACAGTACAATATATTGTGAATACCATCTTTACAATAAGTAAAAAAACACCAACCTGGCTATTTTTGAAAATCGGGTGTTTATTTGATTGGCTTTTACGAAGTACTTAGGACTATTTCACTTTTAAAATTGATGGTGTGCCAGCCTAATAGATGAGGAAACCCTCCTCAGTATCACCATACGGCAACAAACATCACACGACGTAAAACAAATCGGCTTGGTGCTGAGAAAAAAAGCTGCATTACTGCTACGATATGATACATAATTTTTGAACATCAAAAGAATAAGAAAATGCGTACTATTCCTTTTAATATCAACAGAGAAGAAACTTTGATTCTATAACACCAGAACTTAGTCTATCAAGACTTGATAGACTTCTGATAACACCTGAAGACGGTAAGAAACAAAAAAAACTCCACAAAAAAACAGACAGAGTTGTCGTTCTTGAATTGATGAAACGTAAAACGCAAGATGGCCGCTCATGGTTTGCAGGTAACGAAACTACGTCATTCGAAAATAATGACAAATGAAAGGATTTTCTAAAACAAACCACAAACTACCACACTGATTTCGGAAAAATAAGGAATAAGGCTTTATATCCGTGTTAAACATAGGGGTGTCTCAACATGTTTGTTCATATATTTGGCAAAAACATGGGGCTGTTGGCTGCATTTTCTCAATCTCGATTTGTTGATATTCACTGGCCGTAACGCAGATTCACGCATGGAAGGCTAACTAGGCCTACATGTCACCCGTATCTACTATCCAGGCACTTCATAACGTGTGTAAATGTTATTAGATGTTGGATGTAATATGTCATAATATAAGTTGTCAGATAAGCTGACCTACTCAGGCTACTGAGTACATAAACCTATTTTAAGGTTCGTTTTTACGTTCACACAAATGAGCCTACTATACATTGTAGCCATGGATAGGCCTAGGCCTAAAGGCCTAGTTAAAACAATTTATCACTATTCGACGCGTCACAACAGGCACTGTGAGCACGGTATTTAACATGTCTTGATGGGCCCAACTCACTGAATTCCACTCGTCACAGTGGGCACCGTGAGCACTGTAGGCCCTACTCAACTTTTCACAATTGTCCCAGTAAGCATTGTTTTGACTTGTCACAATTGGCCAAGTGAACACTGTATTCGATTGTCACACTGGGCACAGCGAGCAATGTATTTGACTTGTCACAATTAGCCCAGCGAGCACTAGATCAGAGAAAACTAGATGTAGACCCGTGGCTTTGTGGCTACCGTGTTTGCTTACTTCCATGTACTGTTAACAGTATTGAGTCCATCTGTCAATTATCAGTTACATGTATATGAGTGAGTCACACAACGTGACTCTGGCAATCACAGGGGTGGGTTTTACGAGGTTTCTGTTTGGTATCATTTTCAATTGCTCTATAAAATAAAACTGCCAGCTTCTAACCTCAAAGTCTGAGGATTCCTGTATTTTCATTACTTTTTTACTGGTCTTCAGATTGGGGCACATATTTCCCACCCATTTCTGATCAATGTCCTCACAGATGCGTTTGGTTTTAGCATCAGTGGAGTGTTGCGAGGAAGCTTCCTGTTTCCATGGGACTCTCAGAGATAAGCTTACTTAAGAGAAAAGTGAGACTGATCTGTATGTAAAATCTTTCAGTTGTGATACATCCTGGGATTGTCACTTATTTGCCCTATCTTGTCTTTGTTTGTTGCCAGTGGCAAAACCATGTCCAGGGTACATGTAGCACATCATCATTTGAGTGAAATAAGATTAACATCATAAAAATATGGTTTAAATCCAAAAGTGGCACATTGAATTATGCTTTTTGTTGAGAAACTCTTCCTACGTTCAGGGCTCAGGTCCGTGGCCATGGCTTAGTGGTAGCGTACGTGCTTCCTAAACTGAGCCTGCTTCGATTTACTGTTCACGGGTTCAAGTCCGCCTGTCGACCCTCGGTTATATGAGCAAGTCATATGTTGTGGCTCCCGAAATTGCGGGGGTGGTTTTTACGAGGTTTCCTCCCGGTTTTCCACCGTATTAAGGCTAGGTGCAGTTTGAAGTAGACAATTCATCGTCATATGAGTGAAATACCCTTGAGTACGATGTTAAACCCCAATCAAACAAACAAACAAAACAAACAATCCTATCTTCAGGCCTGTGGCCGTGGCTTAGTGGTAACATGTGACTTACTAAACTGAACCTGCTTCAAATAACGATGTACCATTCACCGGATCGAGCCCACCTATTGACCATCAGGTTTATGAGCAAGTCACATGTTGTGGCTCCAGCAATCGAGGGGTTGGTTTTA
>JARFOD010131497.1:0-13758 GCA_031763545.1 Mopalia muscosa
TAGTTTGCATGAATTACTCTTTGATTACTTCTTGCTGGAGCAAATACCATCACAACATACATTTAAAGGTTTACGGGTTTAAAAGTCTTTTAAAGAATTTGATTGAGTGATTGGTGTTTATCGCTACATTCAGGGTCGTAGCTGTGGCCTGAACAAATATTCAAACTCATTTATCACAAACACATGGCACCCATGGCAGCATACATAAAAAAGAAACAAATGTACAAAAAAGGACTTACAATAGTGTTTAAATTGTATGTACACACACACATATTTATTTAGGTTTTTCTTTTTTTGTTTTTAAGGTTTTTTTCTAGGTTTTTTTTTTTTTTTTGGGGATAAAATATCTGAAAAAAATTTAATTATTTAAAAACTGTCTTATATAGTTATTTACAAATATTTCCTATCAATGTCTAGTTTTTCGTTTCGAACCACCAGCACTATGTGTTATGTTGGCTTTTAACCGAGGGTGTTTGCCATTGTGCCGTCCTTGAGTAGCTTCAATAGATGCGATATATCTCAAGATATACTTTCTCGGCTCAACTGACAGTCTCGAGCTTTACTATCTACAAACCAAAATATACTGTCAAGCGGTTACAGCTGTTTTCGCAATTTGGGCATTAGTATATTCTTCTATAATTTATCCAGGTCACATCAGACGTCGTTATTGTAGAAGATTGTGGTATTTCTCAAGCAGGAGATCTTATTCTTGCAGACAAAGGGTTTACTATTCATGATAAATTACCCAAAGGGGTCCATACTAATATACATTTCATTTATGCTGTTACAAGATAGCTAGGGCACGCATTCATGTAGAAAGAGCTAATGAGCGTATTAGGAATGATGATATACTTACTCATATACCTGCATCTTACAGGCCAATATCTAGCAAAAAAGCTTAACATGGTGATGAGCGTTTTAGCTTTGAGTATGAGCTGAAAAGCTTTTCAAGTTTGTTTCAGAAGTTAGAAATAAGAAGCGATGTCCAGCTTTCCATCCTTCAGCTTTAAAAATCAAAAGCCAGGCAATGAATTGTTCAACAATTCATTTTCCAGGTTTTGATGTTATATATAATAATATAATTAATGCAAATTGCGTTTTGTGGTAATGCAATACAAACGTATTAAAAACGCAATTTATAATATTTTTTTCTGGAGTATATTAGCATGTATATTATAATATTGCGAACTGGAAAGACCTGAACTTAATCTTTCTTTTGATAAAATGTAAACTGTAAAGAAACCCCTTAATATTCATGATCCCCTGTCCAATCTGTGTTAATGATATCAGGTGAGTACAAATGCAATTTGTGATAATTTTTTGTAGTTACGTTGCTACTAATTGTCCAGTATGTTTGCAACTCAGTTTGCAAAAAAAAAAAAAATTGATTTATTACAACAGATTTTTTGTTGTTAAGTTTGTGATAATTTCTTTCCAAAAACACCTTTTTATCTTTTGAAATAATTAAATTGTTTGTTTGATTGGTGTTTTATCGTACTCAAGGGTATTTCACTTATATGACGACGGTCACACAAACAAATCTGCTTCCCGTTACCCTTTACATGTAGCTCTGCAAACACCAGGGCAACAGAAAGCAACCTCTTTTCTCGCCTCTTATGATCGACCGAGTAAGCGGAGGGAGTATTCTTCAGGGCCATGGCCCACCAAGAATATTATTCCCTTTTTTTGCAACGTCGATCTATAAAGGAATAGAGATAAATCAAAACGCAATTTGAAATAGTTCCTACATTTTAAAAAACAATTCCTTAACAAATTATCGAACCATTACCTAAGGCATTAAATTGGGTTTTAATTGATGTGATCTTTTAAAGAATGAATTAGTCACTGATTAATAAATATTGTTTATTTCTAATTTTGTCAAGATATAAGTTCCAAGTATTTTCACTGTTACTTTTTTTCATCCGATCAACATTAGTATTATAGTATATACGCATTTGGGAAGAAATGATAACATACTTAATAAAATAAATCAGTTGTTACAAAAGCATTTTTATTAGAAATTACGTTTACACTTACAAATGGAGTTTGAAAAAACGCAATTTACAATAATTATAACAAAGAGCTTTTTTTTCATGATTAACACAAAACTTAGTGAAAGAATCATGAACATTGTTTTTGTTTTTCGTATATTAGATTTGGTCAAAGGAAACCACGTTCATTTCTATTTCTTTTAAAAAAAACTACATATCACATAATATATATATATGTAGTCTACATTATTCACGTGATGCCCAAAAGCAGATTCAAAGTCGTAAAACGGCGAAAAAGTTAAAGTTGGAAGTTGGAAGCGTTTGCAACCAAAAACGTCCTCAGTTTTTCATATTTCATCCACTGTTGGTTTGTTTGGTGTTTAACGTCGTACTCAATGGTTTGTTTGTTTGATTGGGGTTTAATATTATATGACGACGGATTGTCCACTTCACACTGCCTTATTAGGGTGGACAATCGGCAGGAAACCTCGTAAAAACCACCCCCACGATTGTGGGAGCCACAACATGTGTCTCGCTCATGTACCTGATGGTCGAAAGGCAGACTCGAACCGGTGAATGGTAAATCGAAGCATGTTCGGTTCAGGAAGCGTACTTGCTACCACTGAGCCACAGCCGCGGGATCTCCATTGTTGGCAAAAGATGGGACGCTGAACATGGTGATGAACGTTTTGGCTTTGAGTGTGAGCTAAAAAGCTCGAAAGCTGGACGCGATGTAAAGCTTTCCTACTTCCAGCTTTGCGAAGTTTCTTTAGGAAGCTAGAAGTAAGAAGCGATGTCGAGCCTCCAATCTTTCAGCCTGGAAAATAGAAAGCTGGAAGATGAATTGTCAAAATGGAAATGGGCCACTGTCAACAAGGGCAATATGTTAAATTTGTTGACATAGCTGATTTTTTTTAGCTAAGTGACGGCTATCCAATACGCCCAAGAAACCTCATTGTCGAGTATACATACCCATGTTGGCAGTGGTGTGTTTACAGTCATATAAAGCACAAGCAGACATGTCTATGGAAATTGCTCACGAAAGATTTACCGGTAGTTGACGCTAGGAAACATAGACACTATTTCAAAATCGATAAAATAATCCTGGTTTAAATACGCTGAATTTGATTGGCTGTTTGCTGACACTCATTTCACAAAATGTCTGTGTCGAAAACAAACCACTGTTCGCGTACTTTTGTCTACTTTAAAATAAGATTTAATTCAAAAAATATTTCTAAAGGTCCCAACGGCTAACATTTTAATTCATACTTCCAAGGCATTTTACATTGGATGGCAAGATGGATTTGTCTCATTTTCCCCTCTTTTAACTGTTTGAAAAATTCAAGACCAAAAACATTATTGCTACCGGTATATACATTCCGACCTGTTTCAATGGTGTAGTATATATGGCGTAAGACCACCATTAATTTGCCATGAGCCATAATGATAACGTTTCGTCCCACAGCTCCCTCCCAAACTTTCAGTCCTTTTGAGCTATAGAGCCTGGGGTGTTGTTATAGGTGTTGTCGAGCTGGCTCAGAACGTAAACAACAACCCAATCACCCATCCATCAAATGGTGATAAATACACAATTGAATGTGTTTGTTTGTTTGTTTGATTGGTGTTTAACGTCGTACGTAAGGGTATTTCACTTATATGACGACGGACACAGATACAGAACATCACAAACAAATCTGCTTCCCGCTACCCTTTAGCTCTGTGAACACCAGGGCAACAGAAAGCAACCTCTTTTCTCGCCTCTTATGATCGACCGAGGAAGTATTCTGCAGGGCCATGGCCCCACCCGCCCTTATAGGTCGAGTAATCAGCATTGTACAGTAGTCTGTAACCACGGTACCTTATATCAATCTTCTATAGGTCCGAACATTGAAATACATGAAACTCACATTTTAAAAAGTAAGCACAAGTCTTAACATGCCACTGTTACAGACAACAACAAATACTCATAAGAAGGGTCAGTGCTCGAAAATAATATTGCCTTTCTCTGCTGTTTACCATGATTTTCCGGTCCAGGCGAATGACTGTTTGAAAGGGGTACATGTATTTGATTGGTCTCTCTTCCTTCTTTCAATTCGTGATGGTCTTTGTCTGGCCGCCGAACCGGGGTAGATGGGCAAGGCTGATGAAAGATCTTCGTGGAGGCATCAGACGTGCCTGGGGAAGATGTAGGTAAGAGTGTGGCAATGCTCACCACCACAACGATTTTCTTTTCGCAGCCTACAAAGGCCGTTTAACAAAACGGTTCAGCTGAAAAATATGACAGAAGACAATAAAAAGTCACTATGTATATTCTCTTCGATTTAAAAATGATCACTCCCCTAATAAAAGTAGAATGCCTGGTTTCTGAGATCGTTATTTTTTTAACTACTAAGGAAGAATCGTTCGTTTCTGTCCACGACCTGGAAAAAACTTAAATTGTCTCAATATAACTGGAAAAAGAAGTTCATCTATCTAGTTTTGCTGGGCGGTTCTATATAATTACGAAATACTAACATCCGATGTTATATTTTAAAAAAGTAAATCAACAGATATTATTCAACTATTGATTGTAACTATGGACTTATTCATTGACCTGTGTTCGCTGAAAGCTAGTGTCGAAATGCTAACATTACTTTTATAATTGGTGTTCGTATTAATGTCGTCTAGCACAATAAACATTTTAGCCGACAAAAAGTCACTCCCACTTCTTGGCGATTTCCGGTTTTTACAAATTACTGCGTGGCAAGCGATGATGAATCGACCGCCAATCTAATACAAGTCAGATCAACCAAGCTCCCTGTGTGTTGTTTTTTCGATATTATGACATGACACAAAAGCCCGTCAAATGGTGTTTATTTCGGTCAGGCTTCATGGGATTCTTTAAAGGTCACCTCCCCAGCCATCCTAAAATAGAATCGATTCTTCTTCCTACGTCGAGACAATGTTTTAGTCTCGTCCACTATAGAAATTCCCGCGAGAATACGATTGCTTCCCAGCTGTACAGTAACACACAGCCAGCATGAGACTGCGATTAACAAAATACAAACTGAGACAAATCAGACATGTATAAGAAATATGTTTCATTGCAGATTGCCATGTATGGTCACAATAGAGTATAAATTGGATACCGAAATCTAAACAAGCCATGCTAAAATAGTATAAACAAGGGACCTGCAATCTCTGGCCCATCAAAGGAAATTATTCCGTCATTTACAAACCAGGTTTCGGAGGAAGCTATGTTATTGGTCTATTTTGCACACCAGTCGATACCGGTTGCTATATCTTTGCGTCAGATCATAATAGCGACAAATAAAACACAGAAGGCTTTTAGATATCCTGAAAGGAGAACTGCTTCAGAGAAACGTTGATACTCAACTGCGGATAACTAGTTCTACAGACCAGGTCTATCTCACAGATCTCAACACATTTATATGAGGAATTTAATACCCAGATTTAATTGTGTGAATACGACATACGGTGATTATTGAGCTTGTACTTGCTGTTTTATGTAGAGTTGAGAAATTTGAAAAAAATATCAGAACGCATTAACCACATAAATAAGTCAAGCGAATACAATAATTATTAAATTCTATAGGAATTATAAAATTCTATTGGATTTTGAAAATCATATAAACTCCTATAGAAGTTAAAACATATCATCCCTAACAGAAAAATCCTGTAAGATCGGATCCTATAGGACTTTCTGTAAAGGATGATATGGTTTAATTTGCTCCATGGTCTTAAGTGGACAATAGCATCGCGTCCAGAGCTTTTCGTGGCTATCACAGTCAGTATTTTGCTAAAGAATAACTGCCGTATCATAAAACTTGATTTAAACCAATAACATTTTATATTGTGGCCTCATTTATCGCGTTATATCGAATATTCACGCAACAACAAAGAGGAAAAGCAATAAGGTGTGTAATTTTTTAAAACGTTATTGTAGTAACGAGTATATAAAGTGGAGCCCTTAAACTGGGTACAAAAATCAAACAATAGATTTTTTCTTTCAATGTTTTCAACAGCAACATTTCATCAGACTGCACCCGCGTATCAGCGTTGACACAGCAGCACGTGGTGCCGCTTTGGTAAATATTGCTAAGGTTAACCTATGGTGGTCTACGTCGATCAGTGGGCTTAACGACATTTGTTTATCACCAGCCATTTAAAACCCATGACGTCCAGGTCAGCTCATGTCTTAGCTCTTATCAATTTAATTACAGACAAGACCTTTAATACATGCTGGTGTGAAAATCAATACTCTAGTCTAAGAAATAGCTCTCTTGCCATTGAGTCTCCGTACAATATACTGTCCAGCCGTTGCCAAGTCACCGCCATTCCTTGGGTAAGTTCCGGTAGTCAGAAAGCAGTCATTCCACAGCAAACCTGTCAGCTACGTGCGAGCTCCAGGAAAGGGCGAAATTGTTCTCGCAAAAGTCGATATTCCAAATGGCATGACTAGTAATAGGCTAGCTCTTGCCCCTTGATTTCCCCACTTGATTCAGCTGCTTGACATTAAATGTATAGCTGTTGGAATTTAGACTTTGGTGAAACAGGGCGTGTATCGATAGTT
The DNA here is from genome assembly GCA_031763545.1 of Mopalia muscosa. Classification (NCBI taxonomy): domain Eukaryota; kingdom Metazoa; phylum Mollusca; class Polyplacophora; order Chitonida; family Mopaliidae; genus Mopalia; species Mopalia muscosa. The sequence continues at coordinate 6,565 of JARFOD010131497.1, forward strand.
TCCGTTGGTGTTTGTACTGTGTATAATCAGAGTATTGGCGAGCTCATAGGGGCAAGTAGAATAGCAGTAGCAGAACCGGCTCTTCAAGTCTAATTGAAACACAACGCAACCAATAAAAAAGATATATTTAGAAAATGTAGAGAAAGTACATTTTGAATCCTAGTGCTCAGTACACATTGTCTTTTTCTTGCTGCTCCATGACCGTGGCTTGTGTGATAACGCGTGCGCTTACCAATCCTACTCTGATGTGCTGTTCACGGGAGAGAGTCCGTCTGTCGACTATCAGGCAATCGGTGAGGTGGTTTTTACGAGGGTTTCTGAAATATTTCAACCGTAATTAGGCAGGGAACAGAGTAAAGTGGACAACCCATCGTCATATAAATGAAATACCATTGAGTATGAAGTTGAGGCACAATCAAACACATATACAAACAAACCTTTCCTTGCCAATTTTATTGCTGTCAAAACGTTAATCATGAGTTGAAATTGGTGGGAGGAGGGGGTAAAGACCTATAGTTTAGTACCCGCACTCTGTGGGAGGAGGGGGTAAAGACCTATAGTTTAGTACCAGCACTCTGTGGGAAGAGGGGGTAAAGACCTATAGTTTAGTACCAGCACTCTGTGGGAGGAGGGGGTAAAGACCTTTAATTTAGTACCAGCACTAATATGATGTTGAATGTCGACGTGTTCGTGAAACATTTATGAACTTGTCTTGTGCGCATTAAAATCAGTCCTATAATGTTCCACGACTACCAGAAGTTGTCTACGAGGGAGCGGTGACTTGGCAACAATTGAAAGGTTTATTTTAGCCAGACACAACGGCTGCATTATTCTTCCACTTGAGTTTTGCCTGGCAAGCAAATATTGGCGTTTAAGGGTAGCATATTTATGTGTGTATTTTGACAACTCGATATTATTGGTCACCACTATTTTGGTCTGTGCTTTTCTTTAGCAAAACGGTCATTTTTTTGTAGACTGTATAATTATTTCGCCTAGCTTTTGTTCATTGGGGAGCTTAGTGTTGATTGTTGGTTTGATTGGGGTTAAACGCGTACTCAAGGGTAATTCACTTATATGACGACAGATTGTCTACTGCACACTAATCCTAATAAAAACCACCTCCGAGATTGTCGGAGCCACATCGTGTGACTCACTCATATACTTGATGGTCGACAGAAAATAGTGTTGGAAGTGATTCATTAATTTTGACACTGCAGGTGTTAAGCAGTTTGTCAGAAATGTTGTCGAATCCAACGGCCTTCTTGCTCTTAGATGACAAACCTTTGTATCACTTTGTTGAGCTGTGGATGGGGTAAAATGGAAATTTAAAGGGTTATGAAAATCTATATGAATATTTTGTATGCTCGGAAGATTTGTCAGGTCAGACAGCGACACTGAGTCAGTGCTAAAACTATTGGCGATATTAACGAAAGAGCCTTAAAAATACTTCAAGTTGGTCGGATATGAAAATTTAATTTTCCAACAGTATCGTATTACTGTAGGTCTGGGAAGTTTTATTGGATAAGGACGGCTTGATTGTTGGTCAGAAATCCGTATGTTTTTGCCCGCCTTGGCAACTTTCTATGAAATACGTTCAAATATGTTCTTTTTTTATTTTGTTCACAAGCTCATGATGCCAATGTTTTTATGTACACTCTGTATGATTTATTTTCTTTGCGATAGTGTTTGAGGCAGATATTATTCCTAGGCTTCATTTAAGTAGCTAATGCTAATGTCCGAACTATCAAATCCATTAGAGGTATTCATTAGGAAGTTTGAGCATTAACATAGGAAACAGCGCTGCATTTTGCCCTAGTCCCACGCTTCTGGAAAATCGATGTCTGAGTGGACCAATCTGCCGTTCATCCAACACGTTTACAACTCGCCCAATGGTTTGCAGATATAGACTGCTTTGTAAATATCGGAGCTTCTCAAGGAACGGCAATGACTTTGCAACAGTTTATTTAAGTTACAATGAAGTGGGCTTTATTTTTTGACACCAGGTCGATAACCTTAACATCTCGATATACTGAAATCGTAGTGCTATGGTACCAGGAACATGGTTACTAACGACAATCGATACCTCTTCTAATACGCCAGGTACCATATGGAAGATAGACTTGCGCAATGTAAGCATTTAACGTTATAGCAATTGGCAAATACAATACATCGCACTTTTATCAAAATAGTAAAATAAATATCCTAAAACCAAGTTAACTTTGTACATATATCTGAACAAGCTGGGTGATTACTTCAAACATCAAGAATATAGTGACATAAAATATATGTTTTGTCAGAACTGGTTAAGTCCGTTGAACCAACTTAGACTCCCCATTTTAGCAGTGATTTTGACTATGGGCAGATTGTCTTCTTGTGATTAATTTTGTGATTTTATACTTTACTAATAAAAATTAAGCTAAAGTCCAAAACAGAAAGATAATTCGACTACGTGTTAATAGTGTATGTTTGTCAATCAGTTTTAAAGCAATGGGTGGCTTCTGATCGTTTTAGCCCCGTGAGGAAGCGGGTGGGCCATGGCCCTGCTGAATACTCCCTCGGCTTCATCGGTCGATCGTAAGAGGCGAGAAAAGAGGCTGCTTTCTGTTGCCCTGGTGTTCGAAGAGCTAAAGTTTAACGGAAAGCAGATTTGTTTGTGATGTTCTGTATTTGTGTCCGTCGTCATATTCGTGAAATACCCTTGAGTACGACGTTAAACACCAATCAAACAAACAAAAAACAATCTGATCGTTTTATTCATAAATACTATCTGAGGCTAGCTACATAACTATGGGTTTTCTTGATAAAACATTGCAGCTAAATATTCGTATCCTTGTTTTTTGATACGAATATCATGAACTCTCGAATCCATTGGAGGTATTCAATAGAAAGTTTTCGTTGGAAGATAAGAACCGGTGGGGAATTCAGTCCTTCTACTAAGCTTCTGTAAAAGCAATGTTTTCCCCGGACCAATCTCCCCTCCATCCAGCACATTTATCGCTGGCCTAATTGTTTACTGACGAGGACTTCTTTGTAAATAACGGAGAAAAACGGCTATGACTTGGCAACGGTTAAAGGATTTGTTTTAGTCACAATGAGGTGAGCTAGGCCTTTATTTATGGCAACGGACGATTAATAGAACACATATATACAAACTTTAATGAGATGGTAAGTTGGGCATAGCAGCTAATGACTATCTCTTCTTATGCACCAGATACCTTCTATATCATATATTTGGGCGCTGGATAATTACAACACTTAGCACTATTCATCAAAACAATACGAATAGCAAAGGAGACATCATACCAAATTAAGGTTAGCTAATTAAACTATTAAACCTGTGCCGGATTGTATGTTACCGAACATTAATATTTTGCCGGACCTGGATAATTTTGATAATGGGCGCCGTGTGAAGAAGTTTCATAGTGGCGCGGCCCCGACTACCACAATCCGGGTGCTTCACATGGCGGTGAGCTGGTAACGGTTTATAGGTGTCCAGAAACATTCTCGGATGATTAGCGTTTGGATTTTGATACCAGGCTGTGTTAAGCGGTCTTATTATACGTGCTCTATCAGGGAATTGATAGACAGCAATCCTTATACCATTTTTTAAGTTCTTTCTTTAAGTTCATACTTTGCACTTCCTGTAGGTGTCATAGCGGAGAAGGTTGGCTGCCAAAGAATGTACTTCAAAAAGTAGTTTAGATGCTTATGTATTACATGATACATGAAAATTTACTGATTTCTCCCTTTATGCTACTGAGTTTCGATATCAATGTCAAGTAAGCCGATACACGTGCAAAATGGTTGGCAATAATATTTTCAATGCATGATATTGACAATATAATTGATCATTAGTGTCTGATATTGAAGCCGAAATTTGATTACGCAATATTCTGACAGAATCAAATCGCGCTAGATATTTATTGAAGGTTGCACAATAATATTGAGTCGCTGGTAGCACTCAGAATATTGTACAATATTTCATTGCAAAGCTGATCGCCGGGGACTAAACATGTCCTTGCAAGAGAAAACAGAGAAAGAATTTTTGTTAGGATGCATCGAACTTTACCGGTAACTACCAGCTTTCCATTGCTGATATTGGTTCACGCATAACTGATTTTTGTCAATAATGATAAAAGTTCGCTGAATGCCAATTCGTCCATTCAGTTGTATGATCTTATGGCTCGTTTGTACGAAGTTCCTCTAACACGGGGACGTGACCAAATTGTGTTCTTTCTATGAACCATTTCTTGGCCCATTTACCTTTTTACGCTTTTATTGCCAAGTGTTAAGGCTAGTGCAAGTGGCACGCATGGATCCATATCCGTTCACCGTAACGATTGGAGCCCGACTGATTTAAATATGCACAATATAATTGTGCCTTTGGTGGCCAACAGAAATTTCATCAAAAAGATTATATCCATATTGATGTCAATCATACTGCGCGTATATGGCCCGCTTAACTGTTAATATGTTACATTTTGCTGAGCCTGTCGGTAAAGGAGCACCTAGAGTGTTTTTGTAGACAATCACCATATAACCAAACATTTTACTATTATACTAATTTATCCAGTGTCCTATTTTATTGATGCGAATTATCAGTTATCTTGTGGCTTGACCCCCTAATAAGTAAGCTTAAAACACCAACCAACAAAGCTGCACCTTGTTGCGTGTCTATGAGGTCCAAGGACTGCATGGATTGTCGTGTAAGGGGGTAGGGAAGAGGGGAATACAGGTTTGAACTTGGGTGTACTAGATTGTGTGCGGTACGCACATTATTAACGTTTCTATGAAACCATTTCACTTCCAATAACATGCATACACAGTGTCCAAAAACGTTTCTGAAAATTGTCGGTGTCGGAATACCGGAAGTTCCTTAAGAGCTAGCTGGCTCAAATAAAAACTACATAAAGGTTTATTACACCTAGACACAATGGCGAGAGATGTATTTCTAAGACTAGCGATCTGATTTTAACACCAGGATGTATTAAAGGCCTTGCTTCTTAATCAACAGGATAAGAGCTTATGGGTTATTGGATTTTCGATTCATCGTTATGGATTACACAAACTCAACCAAGGAACAAAGTATTTCAGTCATTGGCGGTTAATTGTGTTGGGGATTGTGTTCTGTTTGCTTTTATCGGAGACGGGGTCCTTATGGTGACATCCTATACCTTATTTCTGATTCTAAACACACATGCTATGGTTAAAGTACAAACAATAAGCGAACCTGATATGTACAATTGGATTTGTCCACGAGGTTTAGTAGAAGTATAGATTGTGCTTGGGTCCCTGGACAGTCTTGCGACACGCAATAACCAGGTCTTCGTGTAAGTTTCAGAAGCTCGTTTACAGATACAGGAATTTGTGCCCTAAAACATGCATGTTATCTAAATGCTAGAACTTATTCAAGAAATGGCATTGATGTTAGAAAATCTGAAACGTTTTTTTTTTTTTTGGTGCAACAACGAAACGAACTTTAATCCAACCAACAGAATTCGATTTTCTTAAACTTAAAAATATTTTGGACAATTCATGGAAATCAAATTGGCCAAAAGTGTAACAACGATGAACAGTGGTGTCGTCGGTTTCCAGTAGGAGTATACAACTTTATTTTGTTTTCAATATTTATAAACATATGTTTATAAACAAACATCGCATTGTTACCAACGTGTTTCTTTCGATGCATTCATTGTAAATTAAGTTGAATAAATCGGTTTTTATAAAACAAAAGCGAAGGGAAGTATAGCCTGAACCTTACACAGTCATGTGGTTATTGCGTGTCACAAATCTGCCGTGGAACCCAGTGCAATCTATACTCGGCCAATGAGTAATGAAACGATTCTAGAGTCCTATTGTTTACTCAGTTTAGGCATATATTTGTTGTTGTTGTGATTTTACACCGATCGCTTGCATGATTTTCTTTGTATGTTTTTACGCCATGTATCTATCTTCTGATTAACTATTTGGCTATATAGCATTATTCCCACTCATGAGTTTCACAAAGGAAACTTACAACTCCAACATCAAGAATTCACAGCGGGTTTAAAATAAATCAAAATATTGTATCACCATGTATATCTTTTAATTGGCTATAATTGCGAGAATATACACTACTCGGCTTTCGCTTTGTTTGAGCTGTTGATGTAAATCTCTTGCCTTGTCTAGTAGGCCAAAGTTTACTGGTAACGTTATAATTGGAAAACTTCGTATTGGAATATCAAGGTGGCTTAAACACTGACGAGAACTCGATAACGAACCAACATTTACTTCACCTTTCTACTCTCGTGTACCCCACGGTACGGTAATGAATAACTTTTGTGTCTTTTAGAAAGTGAAGATTAAATGAATAATTTTTGTGTCGTTTAGAAAGTGAAGATTACTGAAGATAACTGTTACCCCACGGTAGTTTTATATTGAATGCAAATAATATTAAAAAATCGTTATAATCTTCTTCATCTTAACTTGTGTCCATTCAGTAGAATGATTTACGTCAAAGCTGCACTCATACCAATATAGCCATTTTGCTTTTCCCTTCCAGCATAAATTTTGTTTAATCAATGCTTCCTCCGACTGATGCACGTGGCTCTTATGTTGTCTTTATTCATGGGATATTTTACAACGTATAGCTCTTTATTTACTGTCGAGCATCTAGTCACCTTTATCGAAAACGCCCACGAGAGTAGTTCAGTATATACACCATAACACAGCGACAGTATTGATTGATTAATTGATTGATTATTTGATTAATTAATTAATGTACTGAAGCAGTGCATAGCCTGCTCAAATATATTCCACTCACGTAACGTAAATAGCCGCACTAACAGAAAACAAATCTGTTTTTTTCTGTGTTCAAATATTACTGTTCAATGTATATGTCTGAAGCATAATACAATTAGCCGGTGGTCATAAACAGTGTGTGTTAGTTGCAATAAATAAGTGTGTTCTATGTGTACATCCCCGTGAGGGAGCGGGTGGACCATGGCCCTGCAGAATACTCCCTCGGCTTCCTCGGTCGATCGTAAGAGATGAGAAAAGAGGTTGCGTTCTGTTGCCCTGGTGTTCGCAGGGCTGAAGGGTAACGGGACGCAGATTTGTCTGTGATGTTCGATAGGCCTATTTGTGTCCGTCGTCATATAAGTGAAATACCCTTGAGTACGACGTTAAACACCAATCAAACAAACAAACAAACCT
>JARFOD010131508.1:0-13757 GCA_031763545.1 Mopalia muscosa
CAGTTAAAAGCCAACATAATACACACTGCAGGTGGTTCGCCAAAACGAAAAACTCGACATTGATTTTTATGAATTATTGTAATTAGCATTATCTGTCATAATTTAAAACAAGATGTTTAAAGTTTTGGGGTTCAAAATGAAAGCTTTTATATTGACATATGTTCAAGCCTAAAAAAAAAACCCAAAAAACTAAAACAAAACATTAAAACCCCCACAAAAACACACCCTCAAAAAATTGTTTTCAGTTGATTTGTTTCTCTTTTTGATGTTTGCTGCAAGGTGTGCAGCAGCTTGATTGAAATTTGTCTTTAGATATACAACATTTACTATATTCACGCCACAGCCTAGCTGAAATACCGCTGAATGTGGGGTTAAACACTAATCAACCAACCAACCATTGTATTCCTGTTGGTCAAAATGAGCCATGTTCTGTACAGACAAATTGTTTGCATTCGGCTCTTAGACCAATAACTGGCATATACATGTTTATTTCAAGTTGTGTTTTCAATGCTATAGGTCATTGCTATACACAGATTTATCCATTTAACGTAAACAAGGCAGCGTGTACATTCTAGTAGTTTTTACCCAGTAATCAGCGGTCAGTCACTTGTTTACATACTGATTTATGTAAACAAAAAATTGGTGTCCCATTTATCACCGGTTTATAGTCACCGTTTGTTTACTTTCATTGTTCTAGTGGTTTCCCTGACCATGAGCAAATTGTTTCGAAATCTGTTGATTACACAAATCCGGGGAAAAAGTTTATAACAATGCATCCCCCGATTGAGATACAACAGTTCCAGTTGATTACAAGTAATTCAAATGCAATAAGAATTGACAGTACATTGTCGAAAATACAATGTGGCTATATATAATTTAACGCATAAGGACATTGTTTATTTTTCATTGGATTCTGGACCTCACCTGGATATCTCTAAGGAGATTAATACCGGATCTGTTGCGGGTAAATTATTCTTTACACCCGTCACTTTGAGGATATGATGATTACTCTGATGTGGATAAATTTCGAAACAATTCCCTGTGTTATGCCTTGGAACTGTGTATGTTAGGATTTATTGCTGTAGACATTGAAGAAGTTGCAGATTGTCATAACAGACCGGTTTAGGAAGACAACGCACTTGGACTCAACCGGCTATATTGGAAATGTTTGTACGCTGATCCTTTGTATGCTATATGTAAGTGACTTTATATACGCCTTATATTTTCATTGTATCTTACCTTCAATTGTATTTCTTATACTTCTGCCATTCTATACTGTATGACACTGCTATTGATGTTGTTATTTTAAAACAGTATGTAAAAAACAAAAATCGCTTATCGTTTTCTTTCTGTTTGGCTTCTAGTGTAACAGTAACAAATAAAATGTCCAGTGTACAAAACTGGAGCTTCATTGAATCGCCCGCCCGATAAAATAGAACATCTGTTCGATTCGTCTCTTGATTGTATTGGCTATCAAGGCACACAGGGCGTAATATTTTTTCCTCTTTGGTATGTATGACTTTCACAACACACTTCATTTATGATGGTGACATTGAGCTTTCGTCGAGGGTTAAACATATTGGCTGCTAACTTTAAACATTTTTGTCATTATGAAGATTATTCGATAAACATTTGTTCCTGGTGTTATTTTCGTGAAAGTTCTTTAATTATTTGAACAATTACGTATTCAATATCGGCTTTGGCTTCCTATCAATTGTACTAACTTTATATTTTACCATTATAGGCCTTCTTCAACACACAAGCGTTCCGAGGTAATTTATTTAAAAGTCGCAGAAAATATCGAAATAAAGCTAAGATTCCTTACGCGCGGTAGCGGTACGCGGTATGCGGCTGCGGTATACGTTTTCTGTGATTCCATATATGCCGTAACCTGTGCGTTTTCTTTCTTTCGCGGGGCGTTTCCTAGGAACAAACATGTAGACTATTTGAATAAAAGTCAATTTCATGAATTTTTCTGAATAATTATTAGAGTGTAGACTTACCATCCATGGATTCTATTTCCATTATATTGGCAATACTTTGCCATGTGTTGCTCATCTGTTGAGCGTCTTTAAGATCTGGACTCTTCGCATCGTATAACAGTGGATGCTGTTTTGCAAATTTTGCAAATTGAGAGTTTCGACGTTTCTAACAGCATAGTTTTTTTTAGTCTGTTCCTAATCTACAATCAGTTTGGTCTGGCTTGCTATACTATGCGTCAACGCTGTATCTGCATATAGCGTAAAAACTTTTACCTTTCCAACAATTTTCAAGATAAACGAGAAATAGCTTTACTACAATTATTAAAATCCTTTGTGAATACGCAAACATTAATGGAAAGGGCACTAATAGAGATTCAAAGAAAATTTCCTCAAAGCCCCCCATAGCCGAGGATGCGGACAATTCCCCTTTAGGCCCCGGTCACAACCCACCGTGTGTGTTTTTATTTCGTACGTTTGTTGGGTAGGACGTACTGGGGTGAATCCGTAGCCCGACTGCATTTCGAACGCAGCGAAAGTTCCTCGTGCGCTCAAAGTGCTACTGCGTGTGTGCGTGGTCCCAATTCCGTACTGAGGCGGTAGTCACTGCGTACGGATCACCAAAGTTTGCCCACGTTTTTGCAAGTAGACAGCACGCACTAATAAGTGCGGCGTGTTGGGACAACGGCTTTAGTGAGCTGTGGTGGCAAGTGCAATCCACGCGGTGATATGTCAGTGATTACTCGGATTCATATAAAAGGAACACTGAGCCGATAGTCAAGCGACGGAAACTATCGGCATGAAGTTGAGACAGGCAGGTCAGGTTGACCTCGAAGCAAAACTTGATTATTTGCTTTCAAGCGAGAGCGAAATTGAAGGCAACGTGCCTAACAGAAATGAAGCGGATAGTATGGTAAATCCGATAAGGCAGGACCTTTATCTCGGCTCCTCAAATGGCCAGGCCATTGGCGAAAATTTGACTTTGTGGATAAATTATAGCATGCCAACAAGAAACCACAGGGGCCACCTAAACAAGAAGTGGGGAAAAGCAGAGTAAAAGTAGCCAATGCTGCACCCACAGAAAATCATGACGAGAGAGATTAGAGATTAGATTACTGCATATCTGGATAATTCATTTATAACAGGATATATTAGAAATCACAAGTTTCACTGTACAATCTCAACAATCAGTTTTAATTCCCACTCAGGAAATTGCATATTTTACATATTCAGGACAAAATTCTCTTGCAACATTGTAGCAGTAAAGGGGTGCCACATCGCCTTTTTGTCCTAGCACGTCACTCTGGCTCAAAATATGGTCCTTACAGGATGAGGGTAGATGCCTCCATCTCCTACCCAACAAGGGGCTTTGAGTGACAGAAGTTAGGACATGGAAAGATCCAGTGGTTTGATATTTGTTTTTACATAAATCGAATCCAAACGATTTAGTCCGAAAAAACACCTTTCAAAGACCACAAGAGATCCCGTTGTTCGAAACCATCAACAAGAAATTCCCTTAGGTCGGAAACGGTTGCTCTGGCAAACTGCTTTAATTCCTTGGAGGGGATGGAGGTAGATATCAGGCCTCCCCCTCTACAGCCCGCCCAGTTCCACCTTTCTTGATGGCGGCAACAGTACATGGTACGTGCGGCTCGTCCAAACAGAAAACTGGACATTGATATTTATGAATAATTGTAAATAACTATATCTGACATAGTTTTAATGATAGTATTTACAATGTTTTGATTTATAATGCAATATTTTATATTTTGACATATTTTATTCAAACGAGATGTTAACAGTACTGTATGTCCTTTTCGGTTGATGTGTCTCTACGTTGATGTTTACTACTAAGGGGGTAGTCTGATTGAAATTTATTTTAAGATATAAGAGGAGACCTTTTTTCACAATACCCCTGGTGATATTATATTGTCACCTTTATGACGTACGGCATCAACTCATATAACACAGCCATACTCTGGTGAGTTGATCTACTGTATTTCATCCGCCTGCTTTGTTACCTATTATTCTCTATTGTTAGCCCTAACCTTTTTAATGATGTTATGAATAATAGGTATAAGCCACTTTTGTGATATTCGGGAGCGTTATTATGTTTTCTGTTCTTTATTAACATCTCCCAATATTATGTTCCGCTACATTTTAAGCGTTTCAGAGTGTTTGGTTTATAAAGATGCATGGTTGCTGATTTCAAATGAATGCTGACAATAATATAGGCAAGCGACTTTTGCGAAATGCCCGAGTGTTAGAATGTATTCTGCCCTTTATTAATATTATGTTATATGTTTGTGTAGTTTAGATTGTTTGGCGTTAATAATTGGCTGTTTTATTGCCTAAGTTTGTGTCATTCGTGGATATGCTCAAAATTTTTAAAAGCGATTTTTTATCAATTACTCAACAATAATATTCTGTACGTTTTTGAATACAAAATGGCAATGTTCTTATATTATTTAAAACGTGTTTGTTGTGAAAGAAAGATGGGGCCACTGGCATCTCGTAATGTAGTGTTTTAAATTTTGCCTCAAAATAAGTGTCAAGAGATTGGGCGAGATTGCCATTGATTATCGCAAGTTTATGTAGTTTCTTGTCTCTCGTCCCGCCAGACAGCAACAGAAAACGAGAGAGTGATATTGAGCAGCGATATAACGAGAATCTTATTCAAAACCTCGCTACATATTCTCAATTTGCAGTCACGTGTTCTCGTGCTGCATGTTCTTTGAAGCACGAGGGAAAAGAACGCAAGGTTGGATCAGTGTGCCTCGCACAATTCGTCCATTGTCTTGCGTATGGCCTAACATATTTAATCTTTTCAATTTTGTAAATCAGTCACTTGCACTCTTAGTATTATCTGATATTCAAAGTGAGCACACACAGTATACACATGTATTTGGAATGTTTGATGGAGCTATCACAGTTGCTAACAGTGCTCTATCGCTTTCCGCATTGATAATAATATTGATATGAAACAACAAACATTTATACATACATTTTCCAGTTAAAAACTGTAACGATGAATGGTTCGGTGATACACAGAACTATTATAGATATCTGTACTGTTTTCCAGTGTTTCTTGGCTTGTTTTTATTTATTTGGATCACTTGAAAAAAATAAGTATAATCTATAGCATTATCATACAGAGGCATAGCCAAGCTCTGTTTCGTGCATATAGCAGGACACTAGAGATGCGGGAATCAAGTGAATGTCGTACCTCGTACTTCGTGTTAAATAGACCAGCTAGAACAACACTAGATTTGGGTAACGTCTTTCATATTGTTTGTTTGTTTGATTGGGGGTTAACGTCGTACTCATTTCACTTATATGACAACGGATTGTCCACTTCACCTTTCCTTATTACGGTAGAAAAGCAGTGAGGAAACCTCGTAAAAACCACCCCTGCGATGACCGAAGTCACAACGTATGACTAGCTCATATACATGATGGTCGACAGGTTGACTCGATACAGTGAACGGTACATCAAAGCAGGATTAGTAAGCGCACGCCTTACCACTAAACCACGGGCCAGCACGACACTAGATATTATAAGAACACGAGAATCCAGTAAATGCCAGCTAAAACGACACTAGTGATTATGAGAACGCGATAGTGCGAAGCCAGAGTTGGAATAAGATTCTCTTTGTTTCACCGTTCATTTTTGCGTGTTCATGCCTCGACTGAAGGACTGGACTGTCGTGTATACCTAGCCACTGTTCTTGATAGCCACATAATGTTGGTTGAGCTGATATAGTCATCAACAAATTTTGTGATTTGGTCCTGATTGATTCCTTGATTTGGAATAAGATTCTCTTTGTTTCACCGTTCATTTTTGCGTTCTCATACCTTGTCTGGAGTTACTTACTCGAAGCGACACGATAATGTACACAAACTTGCGACAATTAACGACTATCGCGTTATCTGACAATCTCTAGTCTTGTGTTGTGTGGTTAAACTTAAAACAAGACATTACGAGATGCGAACAGCCCCATCAGTCTTCCATAGTTTCTGTTAAATTTACTGACACAATTTATTTCGGTGGCAGTGTGATGTATAATTATTGGAACTAATTAGTGTTCATTTTGATTTAAATGTTCGTAGAAGCGCTCATGTGTTAACCAGCTCAAACCAGGCTAATTGTAACAATAGTGTTATTTTCCCGGAACTGAAGGACTGGACTGTCGTGTATACCTAGCTACTGTTCTTGATAGCCACATAATGTTGGTTGAGCTGATGAAGTCATCAACAAATTTGTGAGTTGGTCCTGATTGATTCCTTGATTTATTTCTGAAACAATCCAACAAGATGTTCTTCTGTCTAACAGAACAAACGGCATAATAATCCGCTGTATTGAAAAACCCATGTTTGTATTAAATCTTCCCTTATAAAAACATACCATGGTGTAGGCCACATTACCGTTGTAAAATATGGTATACGATAGCCACGGCATTTGAGCGGTTCTAATGGTGTCATTGTCCTACAGCGGAATATTAAGTAGCCCTTATTCATTTGTCAAATATGCATTTTACTAGCCCTTCTGCAACAAATTCTATAACTTTTCAGCCAACAAGTCAAATTTGAAATGTTATGTATCCCAGAAGGTAAAGCGTATCAAGTGGTCACGAGACACTCGGGAAAACATGAATATTCAAATGCACTGTGCTGTCGTTTGTTCAGCCTTCAAGTCTTTTCTTTTTTTTTTTTTTTTTCTTTTTTTTATTGAAAAGGCGCACGACTAGCGCTCTATCCTATTGCGGTGCCATCGGCTCAGGCAGTCCTCTGGTTTGAATAAGTTGTATAGCGAGACATAAATGTCCGTTCCGCTAGTAGATCATGGAGAATTGTAATCAAAAATTCTTTGTTTACTATATATAGGATTACCCAGAAGACCGTATTCACGGAAAATCTCGTTAGAGAAGAAGGAATATGGCGACATGTACTTGGACTGAGATGTTCCACTTTTTTTAACGCGGCTTCTGGACGATTCAAGGTCGGAATTTACATGCAAAATGTATGAAAGCGTTCAAATTACTAAATATTACTGAAGAGTAGTTAATTCAACATCGGTTAATGTAAAACTTCAAATTAAACGGCTACGACGACTCAATTTTTTGCACACTAAAATTCGTGTCATGTGGGGATTAAAGGTACAGTAAGAGGTTACAGGTAAAACCACTCCATAACAATTAACATCAGCATAACGGCGTTGCCGGATTAGATACGCTCATTTTACCAGAGAGTGATACACACAAAATGTTACAACACATTCTGTGAATTAATATTTATCTGGTTCTCCGGAGTGACATCCCTTTAAAAAATCCTACATGATTTTTCTATGGAATCCTATAGGATCCCATACTAACTTTCATGCTATAAGATCCTAGTGGATCTTTCTATGGAATACCACAAGATTTTCAAAATCCTATAGAACTTTCATTATTATTATAGTATAACTTCAGTGTATTTTAGTGTCTGGTAAATATTTCAAAATATAACAAAATTTACAGTCCAGGAAAACTTGTTTAAAATAGCGAAGGAGTCAAGTGGCGATAGAATATTTAATTACAAAATCTTATCTTGTAGCTTAATACAATGTAGGATACTAGCGTGCTCGTATGTGGTGCTTGACGTGTTATTCTTTATGAACATTTGACCATTGACCTGATGATCATTTAATCTTGAAGCGGAACATTTTCCCAATGTATGATTATATTGAAAGAAGTGCGTTTGACAATGCATCTAACATTTTGTAATTGAACCAACTTAAATCCGGTCCAACCTTAAACATGTTTGCTGATGTGACGGAGTCATTAAATATGCATTTAGTAGATGTGCAGCTATTATTAGGTAGACGCTTATTGTCAAAAATCTTTTAACTGTCAGTTATTGGCTATCAATCAGTACTATTATCATCCAAATCAACACAACCGCATATAATTTACTGGCTTTAAGATAAGAATGTGGACTAATTATATGTATTAATACTATCTGTAAATAGTAACACTACAGTTCGATTTGTATCAGTCATATTTTTTCAATATGAAATGAAGCGTTTAATCTTTTCGCATATTTAAACACCATCAACACTTTTTTTATGTCATTTATTTCTCTTTTGGGATGTTTAATATTAAGGGTTCAACGATTTGGAATAAGGGTTCTACAAATTCGAATAGTGATTAGATAGGCTGTTTTAGATATCAGTAAATTGCAAAAACATCTACACCCCATAACGTAGCTGAAAACAATCTGTTGTGTGTGGCCCTTTGGCTAAGGAACCCAGCGGCTTCATTGTTTGGTTGTACGAGGCGAGAAAGAGTCAGCCTGCTTACTGTGGGTTGTGTCCCGTGTCGGAGAATGAGAAAGGGGTGAAGGCCTAATATTCTCCTAGATGAGTGTTCACATCGGCCCGAACTGGTCATGTAGAGCCAATTAATATGATCCTTATTAATATGAGATCCAGTTGTAACCATAACAAACCATATAATAGGTTATTCTATTCTATCTTAAACATCCAATTTTAATTTTTATTCTGCTGAAGAACAGCTCTTATTTAGGGGAATGCAACTTTACTTTCGTTTCCTTTTTCAATCGTCCACCCATGGAACCCTCTTTCGTTACCGGTTCAGGCTGGCCATTGCAGTGGAGGTTGTTAGAGCCAGTAGTCAAGAATTTCCCAGTAGTGTAGAAATCGAACAGTAGTGTTGAACAAATCAACCAGTAGTGTAGAATTGGCCAGTAGTGTAGAAACAATTAACCAGTAATGTAGAAATTTTTTTAACCAGTACCGTGGAACGATATCAATCTGTAGTTAAGAAAAAAAAAATGTCCGACCAGTAGTGTAGAAAATGAAAAATTAAATCGACCAGTAGTGTAGAATTTTTTTTTTTCTTCACAAAATTAGGCCATAATAAGGTAATATCAATATGTGTAAGTATCTCAGGTATAAATTATAGTTGGCAGAACGATTGAAGAATTTTAACAATGTTAACACATCATCCACAATTTTTATTTTTGAGCTCAGTTGCTATACAGGCCAGAAAAGCAACAATAATACAGCAATACATATCAACCAGAAATCATGTATCCTATCTCCCTAGCCTAAGAACTAGCAAACTGGTTACTGGACAGAACACATTAAACCTGCTCATGAAACTGATAGAAACAATTTCGTTCACCTGTCCAACGCAACATAACATTACATTTGGATCATTTCATACGACACCAGCCAGTAGGACAAGGCGACAACGCCCCTTGTCAGCATGAATTGGCCAATGACCTAAGCCATTTTCAATCTACAGAAAAACTGAATGAAATTACAAAGGTCTGAGACATTTGAGTGACTAATGACTTTCCTTCGCACAACACGACAACACCCGAACACAATTTAACATTCCTTTACAAAGAAATTGTAACACATATGTTTTGGCACATGTTTACAACCTTGTGAATTTTTTTTTCTTATAGATACAATTTTCTACGGGATGTTGTTATGTAGCCAATTGGCTACATAACAATATTCACAAGGATGAGCAATGTAGTCATATGGCTACATAATTTTTAATTCTTCATTTATACACAGATGTTCAAATGTCACCAAATCTATTCTGTACCATGATTTGCTTTTAGTAGTAATCTAAATAAAAACATAAATACTTTATCAGAAAACCTAAGAACGTTGTAGAGGATATGTTGAAACATTATGACTTATGAGATGAGCGCTGACTGTTCAGTTACCGCATGAAGTCTGGCCTTGACCTACTTAGCGCCTGTTGCCACCAGTAGACTGCTGCTTTGCTGTGAATGTAGCCATTTAGCAACTTTGCAAAACAAGTGTTATATTTCCAATCAGTCTTTATGTACAACACTGACAGACTGCCGAATATGGTGTAGCCATATGGTAACAAATCAAATAAATGGTTAATATCCGTTTTCGAAAACTGATCAACTGGGTCAGGGTACGACTATAGTTTTGCCCGTCGAACTTTGCCCGTCAGCTATCTCTGATTATATAAACGTGAGAAAAGACCTAACGTGTGTCCAGTTTTTCTGTCATTATGACTCGTCCCAATTAACCAAGTCTCAGTTTTCCGCATTAATAAATAATTCTTAGGCATTTTTATGTATTAATGGCAATAGGTATAAAAGCCATAGTTTCCGAATAGGGCCATGTAACCACGCCACAGACATGGGAATAACCCCAGTATATATATATAAAAAAATGCTTGGCAGGTGATATATAAGGATGCCACTTATTCCCCCCATTTAATAGTCAGATGTTGATTATTATATTAATGTCGTCTTTGAAACCATGTCTGCCGAGTATTTCTGTCAGACCGTGGCAAAGTAGTATGGGTTCCAGCTATATCTACTGGGCGGGAGGGTGCAGCAAGCAAACAGGGTGGAACCCATCCGGGCCTGGGGCCCCGTTTCAACCTTAGGCTATACTGGTTTGGGAGCAGAGGCATGCGGTGGTCCAGTCTTCTCCAGACCGTCCAGCAGAAACCAATTGGAGAGACGCTCATAACCCACATAATGTCGAGATAGCCAGAAAGCGAATTAATAGAGCAGTATAAGCCCCCATATTTTCAATATACAGGGACTCATAGTGAGACACCCGGACAATACCCACACGCTGAAAACATTATACCGTGAGGACTGTGTCCATTTATCTGACGGATTTTTTCTTAAATATATTTGAGGGCGATATCGAAGACCTACTTACTTATAAGGGTCGATATTTCCCAAAAGACAACTATTGAGCAATTGTCTATATGGATTTTACTTGTCACGTATAGCAGAGTTATTTTTGAATGGCGGCGCATGGCCATATCCATGTCTTTGGCAGGGGTTTCCATGCGCAAATCGGTTGTAATATGGCACAGATCAGGGGTTTAAGGGGCTCTCCTGTAACGTTAACATAGAGTATGGATGTAGTATCCGCTCGTGTCGTAACAGGCGGATAGGCGTTAATTGGGGCTTATTTGGTGTCTGCCTGTGTTTACCAAGGGGGTACTGGGTAAGCTCTAAACGCATGCGCGTTAATTATTTACTTAGGGCTCGCTTGGTATCGGCCTGTGTTTAACTGAGTCTGCGCTAAGTCCGTGCTTTTTCATGTGTCACTTCGTTTCGAGGTTCGCCGGAGTACACCACGGGAACCAATAAAAGTGTATAGAACCCTTGGAGACCCTTATTGCCATTCTCATGTCTTAAATAATAATAAAGCCATGGCCATATTTCCAATTTAAGTATGCCTTGTTATTTTTATTTTATTTTATTTTTTTTATGTTGTGATTAGCTTGCTGTTTAATGTGCGAGATATTATGATAAGGCTGATTTAACGTTTGAGAGGTAAAATATTAATACGCATAATGAGTCGTGAGCGGGTTATTATCGCTTGCCGAGTTTGTTTACCACGTTCCCCAGTTAAAGCCAACCCAGTGCTAAGGTTAAAGATACCCTCCTCGAGAGCTTCAGCGCTGACTTGTAATTTTCCACTGAAAGCAGACGTTCTAGCAGTGTGCGACAGTGCTACCGTTATTTCACTCGGTCTATGGCAAATAAAAAAAGTGGTAGACCGATTTGCTATGGCAAATTTAAAGAACACAAACGTATTGATGTAGACAATAAAAAATTGAAAAAAAACCCCACATGATTTAATTGTAACAAAACTCAATTTATTTCGTCTACGAATGACAACGGCGCAAGTAAAAACCTGTCCCAGCATTGAGCAAAAAGCCTTTGAGCCGTATAACCAATAAGGACACAGTACATAGTCACGTGTTTACGAACAACCAAATAGCTTCATGGTTCTACTCCAACTTAAATATTCGTCCATTTCCCCGCAGAAGAAGCTGGTGAAAGTACTTTCGTTTTTGTGCGAATTTTAAAGATTTAACTAAGGCTCTGTTTGTGACTTATATAGCTTCATTCTGTCTAAAACCAGTTAACAAATCAATTTAGGGAGTCAAACACTTCCTGAAATGTGAATGTAGAGACCATGCAGATGACTTGCGCTGGTTGACGTAAACATCATTTAGGCCTAGACCTGACAGGTTTCGTAGCCTATACGGTTTGGAATTTTGAAAGTGTTTTTTAAGGGCATTTAAAGGGTATGAAAAGTCGTTTGCCTGCTTTGAAAAACGAAATAAAACAAAAAGTAAACGAAAGCAGCAAATGTTTTGCCGCCGCAGAGGCGATAAATAAAAACATCCACGAAGTACTGTTCATTGTCCGACTTTCGTTACTTTGTGAAAATCGCCTTCTCTACACATTCGTTATAAAGCCTTCCCAGTTTCAATGTGATTAATTTGCAAAGTTTGACGGTCTGAATCACAATCTAGGTGGATGTTTTTTAGTATTTATTCTCTGCTGGAAGACGGTTGCCATAGTCCCAAATTATATATAGGCAGCTGTGGCAACAAGCATTTCACATTTCTAATTCTAAAAACTAAAATCATATATCCTGTTAAGACTATCGTCCACACTTTGGGGCAAGCATTTTTGGGTTTTAAACAATTGTAATACAATTGCCCAATTATTCATAATCGAGTTGCAAATTGAAGTTCTAAGCCAATGTTCATCTCTGTGGACAAACACTCAAACTCACACAAGATAGCCCAAGTGAAGCTACCTTATTCAATGGTCTTAAAATCTAACTAAGATTATCACCCTGGGTCTCAGGAGGATATAGATGGTTATGGAAATTTTGCCTTTTTTGTTTTGGAAAGCCTTGGAAAAGTTGTGGAAAACCATTAAACTCAACCTTTTGATATCTTACATTTTCTTTCTTTCTTCTTGCAATTTCTTTCTCTACATTAAATAAAAACTATACTTTTTCCGGACAAATAGTAGTGTAAAATGCCACTTGAACAGAGAGATTAATTTTTCATTGATTGGTGGATTTTGTTTTACGCAACCATTTTCATTGGAGTCCCTATAAGGAAAGAAATTGAGCTGTGATAGGTAAACTCACATTGAAGATGTATACCATCAGTTGTATACGATGCCATTCATCAGTTTATTTACTTAGCCGTATAACATTAATGATGCAACCAACGTGACGGCATGTATTTAATAAAGCTATTTTTTTAAATATTATTATTTTGTATATTGAATTGCTTCATTTCTTAAAACAATGCTTTTCCATAAAATATCGGTGCATTGTTGTGGTAAATCACTATTGTGATAAAATATGTATCCCCTGGTAAAATATGCTTATAACAAGGGTTGCATAATAATCGAGAGCTGGTTAGATTTGTGGTATGTTCAGGCCTGTACAGAACAAATTGAATGGACCCAGAAAGTAAACTGTGCACATGCGTTGTTGATCTGCAGAAGATTTGTCATTTCGTTAGATTTTTGTGTGTGTGTGTCTCCGGCAATAGCGGGGGTGATTTAAAAAAAAAAATTGTCAAGGTCCTCCATCGTATTTAGGCATGGAGCAGCGTGAAGTGGAAAATCCATTGCATATAAGTCAAACATCCTTGAGTACAACTTTAAACACCATTCAAACAATCGAACAATTTCTTTTGACCTCGATTGGTAGTTGCGGGTGTTAGTATAGCCCCATGAAGAGATCATTTAGAACAAAAAAACTCAACTTTCAAAGGAAACAAGCGGTGTATTTAAGCCTCACTGAGCATTACTGGTATGCCATTTGTACATCTGGTCTATTATAATCGGTTGTTTTTAAAGAACCCTTTAATATTACCAAAATGTTATCAATCACCACTATAAAACATCCCTAAACCTAATACTAAAACTAACCCC
>JARFOD010131519.1:0-27903 GCA_031763545.1 Mopalia muscosa
AGGGTATTTCACTTATATGACGACGGACACAAATACAGAACATCACAAACAAATCTGCTTTCCGTTACCCTTTAGCTATGTGAACACCAGGGCAACAGAAAGCAGCCTCTTGTCTCGCCTCTAACGATCGACCGATGAAGCTGAGGGAGTATTCTGAAGGGCCATGGCCCACCCGCTCCCCCACGGGGCAAATCAGAAAATGAAGCAGCTATCTATAAAAAAAATAGTATAACTTAAGAATATCACTTAAGATTTCCTATAAAATAACTTCGAGAAAAAAATGAAATGATAACCTATCAAAAGAAAAACACTTTAAAAATGGATGTAAACTATACCCATAAGAAAGTTTAATAACTTGTCAATATCACTCTAGAAAATTTCCTTATAATCACTGTCGAGCACAAATGTCCACATGTATCCGATATTCAACGGAATTAGTTTCTTTCCTTAACCCTATTCACGGAACTAGCTTCATGGAAAGTCGCCAAGACTAAGACGTGGGCCACATGGTCTAGTGCCAATAACGGATGCATCAACCTCCTCTCTTCACCGAGTCATTAACAAGTGGGTGTTCATCATTTGCTATTCAAGGCTACACTGCTGTAAATGCTGCTTACCTCAGATCATCCGATTCATTAACTAGATGAAAACGGGGCGTGTTCCTCAATCACATAAATTAGTTATAATGAAACTGGACTGAAGAGATCGTGACACAAGGTCCTATCAACAATGTATATCCACATGATACCAAGCTCTGCTTAGATGTTCCTAGCAGAGTATTGTAAAGTGAACTTCCTTTGAACTGATAATTATAGCTCATTACTCATTAGCTAGGTCTAATGAACAAGAAATATAGGGCTTTCTTCACTAATGTAAGGTGGGCTGCGCTTTTTAAACTATGAAAAAAGGCCGTTTTACTTCGTCCAAGGTGTCAATGACAAGTGCATAACTAGTCATATAACAACCTTATGTGCATGAAACACAAGATTAACGTTATCGGCTTTAAAGTGTTGGACCTACGGCTAAATCTTTCAGAACGAACGAATGGATGCATGCTGGCAAGAAATCACTTTGTCGAAATGTTTGTCTGTTTATATACAGACAGAGAAACTGCAAGCGAAAAGATGAGCGTTATAGTTATAAATAGGCCGTACATCCCTAAAAAAAGAGCATATTCCGAATTCTTTATTCCATAAACGATCCGTGAATCGAACACGCAGTCTGGGTATAACGCATGGCGATTCATCTATACGGGTCACATTCTCGTATCGTTCAAACTTGACCTCTTGGTGACAGCCCAACCTTTAATATATATACTACCAGAAGTCTATTAACTAGAAGTATGTAACTACCATATAGTAATGTCCACGGCATTGTAGACCAGCAAGAAACGACGACGTAACATTTTAGACATGTGTCTTTATTTGTGAGGAACTCTGGGTAATTTCATCCCTGATCAGCCACTGCGTATAGTGGCTGCTTTCCTTATGACGACTGGCTTAATATTTGTCAATTTAGTTGCCGTTTATGGCCTGTTTTACAGGCACATATTGCACTAGGTAAATGCGTTTCGTTTAGTTAGAAACATTATGCTGGAGGAATGCTGATACGTTATAACAGGGGAGTCGGTTCCCAATGTCGGTTAGCTTATCTATATGGTAGTTGCATACTTCTAGTTAATAGACTTCTTATACTACTTATAATATGTGTCAATCGTTTTTGGAGTGGTCTGTTAAACAACTCTAGAATCTGTACACATTCCTAGATAAACTGACAAATTTCTCCCCAGCACATTATAGGTCACACATTTCTCCCCAAATCCTACCGGTACTTAAAATCCATAGATTATTTCTCAAAATTTTCTCGAGACGTCGGATTTCACTTGAACATTAATGGTATGGTTGTACGATATTTACGGTGGTGTTTGTACATACCATTTTTAAAAACCAATTTACTGTTTTAATTTTATGCTACCGAAATGTTTACGCATAATTTTAGTTATAACGGACATGTTCACGAAACCGAATGATGGACGTTGAAACAATATGTTAAAAAAATGAAAAGCATTGATCCGTACATGATTAGCTTATTTTAATCGATAGGCTGTCCTTATATCGGTTCATATTTTTCTACTGTTTCAAGAAAGTCTGTTTACCCACTTAAAAGATACTACGTAAAATGTGAAAGACTACCACACACCTTGGCCCCTAACTTAGTATCTACATTTTAAATTTTAAATCACAAATAGCAAATGCTTATCGAGTTTGTGTGACTGTGTTTATCAAGGGATAAATACATTCAAATCCTCGGGTCCCTACGCTGTCCGTAGATTTA
This sequence comes from Mopalia muscosa, assembly GCA_031763545.1. Taxonomy (NCBI): domain Eukaryota; kingdom Metazoa; phylum Mollusca; class Polyplacophora; order Chitonida; family Mopaliidae; genus Mopalia; species Mopalia muscosa. The sequence continues at coordinate 2,335 of JARFOD010131519.1, forward strand.
ATAAATTATTAAATTTGACCATCAAATTTTCAATATCCACCAATTTCAGGGAGAAAAAAATTTAATTTCAAAAGAAATACTGTCACTTTCCACAGAATATTTTTTCAATATTTGGGGATATTTTCAATTTTGCTTATTTTTGGTTCGTGTGAAATTGACATCTGTCAGCCCATGTTATAACAGGCGTCTTATTGACCAGAAGCGTAAAGCGTAACCTGGATACCTCAGGTGCGAATCATGAAAGACCAGTTGGATTACGAATACGTGCGAACATTGGAAACAAGGTCACTAAATGCATTATGTGAACAACAATTGACTGCGACAGTTTTACTGTCCGAGCTTTGGACAATCGCGACCGCAATCTGTACAACAGTGGTGACAATCATAAAAATCTTAACTCTTTAACTCTGGGGTTTGTCTCTAGACACCTCCGTGGCTTGTCCCCTGGACCATAAATCGGAACAATGACTTTGTGTTTTTTACGCCTTCGTTGAACAATAACCTTTGATTTGTCTGTTAATCCTGGAGGGATGATATCTCTTGTCCTCGCCTTTGATTCTAATTGAAAAGTTAGAAAAGCCTTGATGGGTACGAAAAGATCTTTTCGTCCTTATACACATCATCTCCAGAAGATTGCTTAACAACACCTCTCGGAGGAAATGCTAAGATCTCCGCAGTAAAGACAAGAAAAAAAAAAATTCGCAACTAGTTTTTACCTTCGCGACAGAAGAGCTTCTGTATTCCTTTTCACGGTGGAACAGAAGGTCGGGATATTTCCCTTTGACATTCCATCGAATTGAGAATTAGCTTCCGTCCCCAATGAACTAACCTTCAAATGTCGAGATTTCGAGGTAAAACAAGCCACTTATCATCAGTCTTAAATTGTGTCAAAGGATATGTAACTGTTGAAAACTGCACATGTCACAGCGTAACGTCTAATGAACTACGGACATCACCTAGGACATGAAGCGATGTCACAAGAACTTTTTCAAATCAACTGTTAAATAAAGTGTTGAGAATCCACAGTTTTCCTCTGTTTTGGGTTAAGAATATGATGCAACCCTTTCGTCTGTTTTGAGTTAAGAATATAATGCAACCCTTTCGTCGGTTTAAAGTTAAGAATATGATGCAACCCTTTCGTCTGTTTTGGGTTAAAAATATAATGCAACACTTTCGTCTGTTTTGAGTTAAGAATATAACGCAACCCTTTTGCCTGTTTTGGATAAAGGATATAACGCAACCCTTTCCTCTGTTTTGGGTTAACAATATAACGCAACCCTTTCCTCTGTTTTGGGTTAACAATATAACGCAACCCTTTCTTCTGTTTTGGGTTAACAACATAATGCAACCCTTTCGTCTGTTTTGGGTTAGGAATATAATGCAACCCTTTCGTATGTTTTGAATTAAGAATATAATGCAACTCTTTCGTCGGTTTTGCATTAAGAATGTAATGCAATCCTAAACTTGATTTTCTTATTTTTGAGCCTTATGAAAGTTTCCAGGTATACTTTAATGTTGGGAATAGTTGGCGTATTCTGATTAATTTTCTTCTGAGCCACAAAATGTCACGTGTTTTAATCGAATTTGCCGTAGTGATGATAACAAAGTAACAATAAAGAGCCTTGCGAGATTGGCAAATGTTACAGTACACAAGAGCTCAGTTAACTGGGCTCGCTTTGCAATGTTTCGATACATTTGTGGATGAACTGAGGTATGTTACGAAGAGATAACCATCTTGGAACTAATGTGAATGGTAAAGGTTCGACAAGCGTCCATGGTTTTTATTTTCGTGATATTCCATAATAATATCCAACTGAAACCGAGGCTGACTTCGTACTGCATAATGATCCAAACATAATAAACCATTGAGTCTTAGAAGGGACATATATTTCTAAAAAACAATCACACTGACACAGTGATGCAGATAAATTAAAAGAAAATTAAATTCTGCCAAGTTGCTTAATAGATCTTAATCTAGATCTGTGTTATGGGTAATGGGTAACCTACAGGCATCTCGCGAGAAGGTATAGTATTAAAGTATTGCCAACAAGATATTCGGCATGGGTTAGGAATAAATCAGCTTACAAACTTGTATTTCAGAGATATAGAGATAAACCAATTGCTTACAAAAACAGAATGATTCAGAGGGAAGTTTCACCTTAACCAGCTGGTCTTTCATATTTGTGTTTCGCTTGTATGCTATAATGGGTCTTTGAGAGAGGGGAGTAGACATTTTAGATTCTAATATTCCTGTACAAGGAGACTAGCAAACTGGATACTCGATTGGTCACATTGGAATACAAATTGAATTATTTATTTTTTAAACCCTATAACTGGTTCCCAATTGTAACCCAATGGGCACAACGTTCGGAGAGTTTACATTTTTTCTAAGCGTTTCTGTTCTGTTTAGTTTCTTTCCCACAGGTTTACAAATAGTATCGGCATGATTTCAAAAAGATCTTTAGCCAAATGATCAAAAACAGATACATGTTTAGCTATAGGGGATATATGTTTTGACCTAGTCCGAATTGGATTGTTGGTTTCACCAACATATTGTTTCAGGAACTTCTTACAAGTTATAATATATATCATATTGTCTAAGTCACAACTCAAAGCTGTCTACCAAATGATAAACATATCTAGTTATATCAGAAATAATCCATAAAACTATTGGCAAAAATACCCCCATTAGACAAGATGCAGGCGTACAACTTTCCGCAAAAGAGAGTCGACCAACTCTTCCTCTTGCTTCGAAGCTTTGCTACTATGCTAAATACTTTTTTCTTTTTCTATCATTGAGTTCTTGTAAATACTATATTAACAGTAGTGAGGATTTTTAGTGATTCTAAACCTTTACCCACAATGCTCGACATAGAATCATTTTGAAATTGTATATCTCTGTGGCACATTTCTGTTTTTTCATATAAAGCTGAAGAAAAGTAGCAGAAAAGATACGGAATGGTAAGTTGTTGGTGCATTTCTCGTATACAGTGTCATGGGTGATGCAGCAAATACAAATATATAGTGCGTGCACTCTACCGGATGTTTGTGTGGAAACATCTGCAATAATAAAGAACTACTTTCACCGAGAACACAGTATTGTTTATTGCCACAAGTCGCCGCACGTGCTCACAATTAATCCGCATAGAGATTTGTTTCACAATCGATGCTGTCTCCGTGTCGGTGTAAGCTTGAGTTGTGCTGAGCAGGTAATGTATTTCTAACACAATGGACCAATTATTCTCGAACTGGAAGCCATCGGGTCACTCGGCACACTGGAAACTGTAGATGAGGGTAAAATACTCCCTCACATTTATCAAAATAATTCAGTAAATCGCCTTTATCCTTAGCTCCATATCACCATATAATCACGCGATACCGAGACGCGTGCGACCGAATTCAACACATTTTCTTCCACATTTAGTCAAATAAAACATGGATTTTGTGAGAATTTCCGGTCGTCTGCAAAGCCCTATTATAACTGTTGTGTGGAATTAACATTTGACACGTGCAGATTTTATAATTTTGTACACTTAAACTAAAATAATACTCCACATAATGCTTTGTTTTTTTGTGGATTGATTGGTGGCTAACGTCGCACTCTCAATCGTACATTATAATATTCTTAATTAAACAGTGATTATTTATTGGTACCATTTTGACGTACTTTATTCAATAGGATGGAGCCTCCACTCAAACAAATTAACAACAACAAGCGTCACACTCATGAAAAAAGGTTAAACTCGTTTGGTTTTACTTAAAGCCATTCGTTTTACTATTGCAGCATCAAGTGGTGCCTATGACTTGAAAACCTTACAGGTGACTATACGATGCTCCAACCATAAATAAATCAAGGATTACTTAAAAAAATTGTCCTCGTGTTATTGAGCAAGATTAAGCCCTACTTTACCAGATTGAAGAACACTTAACTAACCATGTTTTAAAGTTATAGACCTGTAAAGTGAATTATTTTTGTTTAGTAAGTACAAATAAATGCCTTCTGCAAAAAATGTAAGGAGTACATCAATCGAAAGCCAATAGTAGGATATATTGATTTTCAATTATATCGAATTATGTTATAAAATTTGTGCGTTTCCAAATCTCAATGTTTTGTAAGTCACATGGTAAAAATTGCTTATGCAAACTTCATACATGTTTTATTTTTTAATGACTAAACGAATCCACAATTAAATGAATGGGGTTTCTAAAGCCCATATAAAAATACTTTGATAAGAGTAAAAAGTTGAATTTTCAAAAGAATCAATTTGAAATGAACTGAAATTTATGTTATTCGCCAACGAATTGAAGTACAGTACGGTATACAATTATCATATCGACAAAATAGCGGAATAAAACTCGAAGGAACTTTTAAATTACTTTATCCGATTTAACAAAGGGATAACTTTTCATTCGAAAACTGTCAGCTCTGACATAATCAACACAGATTTACAAAAAATGTTAAGGCAGTGTTTTGGATATTTGCTTCGTGGAATTTGTTTCAAAATCTTTTTGGTTTTATTTTAAGAATACTTAACCCTAATCAGAATCTGAATGTAAAAGATGTAGCTCTTTCATCAAAAACATTTTTATCATTGATCAGCTTATAGCGGATAATTGTATACCACCCACGTGATGATCACGAGGCGAAGAAAATCACGCACAGCAACATAGCAGCCAGTCACGTGATAATTTACAGAGACTTATTCAAATCGAACTGTGTTTATAAGCAACGGTATGTATGTATGATCTCAAATCTCTTAATTTCTACTTCCGGTTGGAAACAATTTGAATAAAAATTATTAAATAGCCACGTCTAAAGAAATTCGCATAAACGTTGGTGTCAAGTACAGCTGAAAAAAATTATATATTTCAAGTGATTTCATGAGAATATAAAGCAAAGAAAGATAAGTGAACCTAAGCTCGCTTGAAGACAAATAGTGGAAATACTTTCAATGAAATTTCTTCAGAAACTCAAACAGCTAATTGTGGGACAGAGGCTCTCGATACCATTCACGTACAGGCAACGGCATTTCAAACATGGCTAAATGTTATCCACGCAATTATGAGCAAACAAAGGAAAGGCGCGTGAAAATTAAAAACAAAGAGATTCCGCTAAGCACAAATCTTTGTTACGCAACACATTTAGCTTCTATAATCTAACGTTATAATGAACAGATCCTAAACAAATATGTTGCATCCGCCTTACGCATTCGTAAACTACATATCACCTTGCCATCAATGACATCTTTAAACCAAATGAATTCCGTATTTGCTATCAGCTTTGTGCTCTACGGTGCCGTATCACAGACATGTATGAATACGTAATTATAAAACATCCTTATGAAAAAAAGTGAATAAAAAGAACGCTCGAATAGCTGATTGAAGTCAACAGCACAATAATCACGGCTACAACAGTTAAAGAAAGTAACCTCCAATGACAAGAGAGTCATTGTGAAGTTAATATTCTGAAAGTTGCACTTAAAAGTCATTTAGAACACATAAGATAAAGCGTAAAATATATATTACATCATTGCATTATCGGAGAGCAGGTTGTACGATCGAGTTAAATAAAGGGATTTACACATGCGGTTTCGTAACAAGGTGTTCGTTTAGAGGAACAAATCCGCTCAAAGGGATTATATATAGGCAGGAGATTAGATTAACTCTTTGGATAATCCCTCGAAAAGATTTGTCCTAAATGATGCTGTCACACATACAAATTGTTACCTCATACGAAAGACGGATCACAGGCAATGGCTTTTATAAAAAATGTCCGATGTGACAATGGTATAAAGCGTATGGTTTATAGACGTAATTCAATGCACTTAGTTATCAGTGCAAAACCATAAAACTAGCACCAAGCTGCCTATAACACCTCAATTGTCTAGGTAAAGCAAACAATCTTGTCTTAGATGCGTAACAAATCCACATATCCGTGTTACTTTCTTTTTTTGGGGAGGTACCGTGGTTCTGTTAGGTGGAAACTGTAATACCGAATGTGTTCGAGTCCGAAGCTCGAGCCTTGGTAGCTACGGGAGTCGGGTAGGTGGAAGCGCTTTGTTAATGGGCCACTGTACTACGGAAGATGTTCGAGTGCGACTCTCGAGCCTTGACAAATACGGGGTTGGGGAGGGGGAAGGGCTTTGTTAACGGGGCACTGTTACACCGAATGTGTTCGAGTGCGACTCTCAAGCCTTGGTAGTTTCCGAGGTTCGGGGGGAAGTTGAGGAGCTTGGTTAACGTGAAACTGTAATACCGAATATGTTCTAGTCCAAAATAAAATACCATCGACGTAACTGGCAATGCACGACAATAACAAGAAGCAAAACTAAGGCGCATATACAGAACTCTACTCTTAGGCCTAAGAGCAACTGGGCAACAGGAAGCTCCCTCCAGCCAGCCGCTCAGGACCCAACCTCTTAGAGAGTTTCCATTCCTGAACGCCATTCGATCTGTTGTCGTAAACCCGATCAGATGATCATTTAAACGGAGTTGTAACCAATGGCGTTGCTTCAAATCTTCCAAAGGCAAAGTCTTTTCTGAACCAAATTACCAATTAGCAGAACCCGTTACACTGTTATATGTAGGGCGCATGTAAACTGATATTTTAGCAATCAAATAGAACCAACACAATCCAATATCTGGCTACTTATTTGCGACAAAAGTCAGTATAAAATGGGTACTTCACCTTGAAAACTAGCATGTTCTCGACCAACCCAACAGTCTCTACCAATTCATTACCGAAATCCAGGTAAAAAAAGTCAGAGGTCATTCCCCCCCCCCCCCCCCAAATACCGGCACTACTCAAAAGGCATTGGGATCAGTCCACACCCCAGAAAAAGTGAAGGTGTTGATTTGGGGATCAGCCTACAAAGGGTCTCATCCAACACGATATACAATCTCATCCATTAAGCTGACAATTTGTTGAAAATTCAATACGGATGCACTTTGTAGACATATAGTTGTGCAACCCAGTAACCTGACAGTTTCACGAGTAACTTGCCCCCTCGGGGAGAATGTTTGGTTTCAAACCAGGCGTGTTTAACGAAACGTTTGAAAGAATGCAACAAGGGTTTAAGCAAGGTCTGATGAAATGTATACAATTGTAGAACGTCAAAGTAACGAGAACAATCAATGCAGACAACAAAGAAAATAAGACGAAACAACAAAGACATCAAAGGATATGCCACAACTAAAACAGAAAGATAACATCGAGCCACTAATAAATAAGCTAATGGTCACCCGTTTCGAATATCTTTCCAAAACAAAAGTGCATTTGGTCTACTGGATAGTGAGTCTTAGACGAAAGAATGTGTAATGTGAATTAAATATATCTAAAGCGTACAAGACACCAAAGTTTTAAAATAGATCAATTTTACAGGAAACGTTATCAGCTAGTGGGTTGGGATATTAAGAGGTAACCCTTCTATGTTTGATAATTGTCATGCTGCCGTTAATTAGCACTTAAGGAAAATTATTTTTCCGAATAAGTCTACATTGTATGATTCTGCTAGTGTTTAAGTTATTGTGCAGAAAACCAGTCCAACGGAGTTACGCAAACCAGCTTAGGCGCCACTTGCAAGAAATAAGGCCTACCACAAGATTAAAAAACAAAGACACGGTCAAGAAAGCCATATCTAACCATTCGCCTCATAGCAAAGGAAGAGCCAGAAATGCAAGTAACGTGCTTTTGACGTCCACGGTTGAAAGAATGTGTTTGTGAGAACAGGTTGCTTGGAGGTAAACGGCCGTCAAGAAGTCACATAAAGACACAGACTGTGAGACGCGTATCCCTAGTATTTTCCTGGATTACATAGTTTTATGTAACACCTCTCCACCCATAGTTCTCAGGTGCAAACTTCACGTGTTTGATCCAGACCGATTGTCACCGATAGATCATGGAATACAGCTAGGAACTTTTTGATCTCATTAGGTAAAGAGAGTGTTCTATGTTAATTGTACCAGGAAACGTGTAACAACAACGTGAACGTCTTCAATTCAACCTGTAGACGTTACGAGATTTGGGCCGGTTTCACAGTTTTGACTTTGAAAAGCACTGGCCCGCTGACTAAGGGAAGTTTGTTTGGAGAGTAGCATAATTGTCTTTACCTAAATAGCACTGGAGAAAAATCAACTCTCAAACATTATAGAAATGTTCAACATCTTGGTTGTGCTAGCGTCAATTATTGTTGGAATACACGACCGTCATGTAAGTGCAATACCCTTAAGCACGGCGTAAAACACCAATCAATCAATTAAAAAACATTGAGTTGCACAATTCATATTAGTATTTTGATTATACATAACTGTGCAACTTTGCAATTTAAAATCGAGTTAGGCATTTAAAATACGCCATAAAGTTAATAAAATCAACATTGTAGTACAGTATCAATTGATAGCTGGTTAGTGCAAAAACTTGCAGTTAGTTGCACTATAACCCTGTATCTATAAATAAAGCTGCATGGCGTGATCGACTTAAAGAGATACACAGCTCTGCATCTAATCACCGACAAAATTGCAGTTTGAGGAATGAAATAATCAAACCCCTTATGATATTTTTTTAAGACATTTTATTTACTCAACAGTTTAGGGAGGAGATCTTTATGTAGCGTTCTTAAAACAAATAAACAAGAAACAAAACCTTAAGCATATAAAAAGTAATATTTAAAACTTCGATATGATATATATATATATTTAGCTTAAAATTGCAACAAACAAAACAACGTCTGGAATCGATCCACGTAAATCACCTTTGTGAATACCATAAGCAAGAAGATTGACTGTTTTAGGCTAAGTGAAAGAGGTACGGTGCCAAAATATCGTATCCCTGTAGATACGGAAGTTAGGCTTACAACTATTAGGAAGAAACCGAAATGTCCATCAGGACTTCACGCCTCAACTTTTCTGGCTTTTTAATCCAGGTTATGACAGATACAGGATAAACGAAATGCAGAGTCAACAATGTTTATGTCTGAATGAGTTAATGGAAAACATCCAGATACTATTGAATAAGCATCTTAAAGAGAGAATTGAAAAAAATTGCCATGAATTAAAATGTTACGGGTGAAAAATAAGACCATATTTCTATCCAGATTTCACATTTAACAAATATTATCTGTATTCTAAACACGATAAATTTTTCCAAAACTTTTTCTTTTGTTTTCTAAGAGTTTTTAGTCATTTGCGATTTTAATTGCTTGATTGGTGTTTACCGCCTCGCTTAACCGTTTACACTAAATTGACGTCAATCTTATCTTCAAAAGGAACACTGACTCAACCGTAAAACGCAAAACTATTAACTTTTTAAAAAAAATTAATGTTCCGCCAGTGCGAAGTGGAGAAAGTATGACTATGTACTAAACACACTAATTTTAGACACAGGAGTTGGCCATAATACGTTATGGCAAACAGTTTTCACAATACAGTTTAAAAAAATTCCCAGAACATTTGCCCCCACAAGCAACATTAGAAGCCTTGGTAAATAATCAATACAATCGTTTCGTTCCAGCCCACAGCTTTCAAATCGGTTTGTTTTTACTGATGTATACGTCAAACAACAGGTGTAACTCGGTCGACACGCATAAAAACTGCCAAATCATCTTCAGTATTTGCAGCATTTCATGTATGACAACTACCTGTCCTCCTTCACGTGAGAAGTTACCCTACAGAAACCTCCACGACTTCCTGGATATTTTGCCCGCAATACAATCTTTCATATTGACATTCTTTATTTATATACAGGATATAGGACAGATAAGCTAAGCGATATTTCATAGGGAACGTAAGCAAAATTCGCGCAACATAAAGACATGTGATATATGCTGAACCAAAAATTAATCATATTTTAGTTTACAACCAGCGTACCATCTTCCTTAATAAAAATAGAGCAAACAAAATGTTTATTAAGAACTTGTTAATGATCAATAGCTAGAAAATATATTTTAAACAACATTGGGTGTTTTACGTCGGTGTTTAGCGCCACTTTTGTACGTTGGACAGCGCCCACGCACTTGTTTGAGATGCAGAACTCTACTGAATGGGGGTTAAGTAATCCAACCTTCGTTCAACTGAGGCACGGCGCGACCCGGTGCTTTTCACGGATTAATTGTAGAATAAATGACGATGGAAACAGATCAAACAAGTTTGGTAGATTGATTTTTTTATTTGATTGGGGTTTATCGCCGAAAAATTAGGGTTAGTTTACTTACATGACGGCGTGTCAGCCCTAAAGATTAAGTAAAATACGACACCACTGGCAACAAACAAAGTTTAGACAGGACAGGACAAATACAGGACAAGAACAGGAGGCAATATACAGACATAATTTAAACAAAAAATGTTCCTGTTCCCTCTTAGCTCTGAGCGTACCAGGGCAACAGGAAGCTCCCTCCGTTTTGATAGAGATCGAAACCGTTGTGATATTATCACCGCCAATTTAGTATGTAGGCATTTTACCGAATCCGTTTTTGCCCAATATAAAGTTGAAATGAAAGAAGGAGCAATAGTAGTATTTTTGATAGGTTAAGAAATAATTCGAACTGTATGGCAGCCCCCTATTACATATAGATTAATACATCAAAACAGTTAAATATTTTGATAAATAAAACCATAAATGAACAACTGCAAATTCGCTGGCCGTTTTAAGCCAAACAATTCGTGTATGATAGGGCGGAACAGTCTGGTAATAGAACAAGAAATGTTCTATTCGCATTGTTTAATCCATTTTAAACCTAGCGAACATACCGAAGCAAATCCACCTGTCGTTTATGTAGGTCAGACATTCAGAACCTGTTCCCCATCAATTTAGGATTGAGGAAATTCTACAAGAGATTTACGTATTCAAGCAGCAGGAATTCAATTCATGTTGCTGGCCAAAAAGTTCGCAAGGCGTGTATATTAGGCTGTTCCCTTTAGCTGCTGTTTGAGGGAGTATCATGTATAGACACAATACGAGCATGCGGTTTTTGCCCTGTCACCGGCTTTAGAGATAAGATCTTAGTAAGACTTAACTGCATACGTCAAGGGCGTGTGCTCTGTCCGAACCTTTTTCATATACCCAAACAAAATCTTCTCCAAGCGTTCTCGGCGATACCTTTCGAGCGTGAATAACTGCGAAGCCGCAACAACAGTAATACACCACACGCTGTTCAATTAACTCGCAAGCCGACGTTGATTGAAAGGGACATCCGGTAATGAATTTTCTCATCGCATTTCCTTAAAACTCTCGTCTTTACATTTTTACGAAGACAAAATTCGTTACGTCACTTTTGGAACATTACCCATTCATGGAAAACACTGGAGTGTTATTTTAGCGGCACTTTTGTCGAGTTTCTTTCTTGCTATGCGATTTACTTGATCCGACTGACTTTGGTCATCCGGAAAGAAGGAAAAACAATCAGTACAATAAAGATTAAAACAATTTTAAACATTTTATCAACTGATGGAACAAGGTTTCCACTACTTTAGAAACGTGAGAAAGATTTATCGGACAATGTCCTGTGTTGTCTTTTGTATCCCGTTTGTTATTTCAGCTTTATCCATGTCCGTATCGCTCATCATTACACCAGCCTATCATATTATGATAGAAAAACTCTATCTTTAAAATTCTCTGTGCAAATAAAGGTTGTGTTATGGAATAATTTTGATTTGAATATATTAGTCAGTTCAAAGCTATTCAACTGTAGCATTTGTAAGTGTGGCCTGAACTGTGCATTATGAACCAATGAACACCAGGGGTAGCAAATACGAGATGTAAAATATGCATCCATGATTTGAGCAAGCAAGGTCATGTTTTTGGGTCGCACTTGTCCGGGGCTGAAGCTTGTTGACCGTGCTCTTGAAAAGCTCCCTTGAGTCCGCCGGGAAAGACAAAAATCCCGTCCCCTGGGTTTTTTCTCGTGGGGTAAGAGCTGCAACTGTCCGAGTGTCAACAGTTGACAGACTGAGGTGTCCTGGACTGATCTCCTTCAACACAGAACAAGGAGCAGCCACAGACGCCTCATTGTTTACTCCTGTAGAAGTGTTAAAACTAACTATGAAATTATATTTGCTCCTCTCATGCCATCAGCCCTGGGTTTATCGTTCCGCAATGAACTCTGACTGTCCTGTGACTTTTGGATTAAAAAACCGGACAACAACACCCACAAAATCCCCGCCGTGAATCAAGCACACTTGCAGGTTATAAAACATACCAAATCAGTTGTCTTATAAAACAGATTCAGACTTTGTTTCCAGTTGTCCGGGTCTACCCTATATTGTAAATAGGTTAATTGCGCTGCCGAAGAAATCATCACGAAATAGTTTCTCGATTTACCCCCGTATCATTTTCCATGACTACAGTGACGTGTTAATAAATAACGAATATCAATCGTTAGAATGAAGAAATCATCAGGAAACAGTTTCACGATGTACGCCCGTATTGTTTTCCATGACTACAGTGACGTGTTAATAAATAAAATATATCAATCGCTATGCTGAAGAAATCACCACGAAATAGATCCACGATTTACGCTGTATTATTTACCCTGGTTACAATGACGTTTTAACGAATAACCTATATAATGCACTGAATACATTCCATCGCCTCCTGTCCGTATATGTCAACTATTTGTTTCCTTTTACGTGTGTGCACTGATCTATTGATTGATTGATTAATTGATTTAATTGATTAATTGGTGTTTTACGCCGTGATTAAGAGTATTTCACTTATATGACGGCGGTGTCTTCCAACCATAAATGACACTAGCACAAACAAGATGTGAAGTGTTTCCATGATGTTGGAAAATTAATCATTTCATCGGAAAACGGAGATGTTGAATTTCTAATCCTCATAAAAAAGCACCGTTGTATTGTTGCAAAACGTTTTAGCGAAAGGTCAACGTACTAGAATACATGGCAATGCATTAAGTCATTGAAACAGTTAATTGGACAGTACTATGAAGACTAAATCCTTTACAAACCTTTAGAGAATTTTATCTTTTAAGCACAATATTATATATTTTATTGATCTTGTCCATCTGGCCCACATGCGTTACAAATCAGACAAACATCAATACAATTCAAAACTACACAGAGTCAAACAATTGGTTCCTTAAGTCACTGGATTTGTGTATGTAGGCTGATAGATTTCGTTATATCGTGTTGTCCTCATTTAACAATAGAGATTAGATTGTGTGTTTCTTTGATTGGAGTTTAACGTCGTTCTCAAGGGTATTTCACTTATATGACGGCGGATTGTCCACTTCACACTGTTCCTCGCCTAATAACAGTGGAAAACCGGGAAGAAACCTCGTAAAATCACCCCCGCCACTAGAAAAGAAACCTTTCTCTGGTTGTTTTCCCCAATATACATCTCATCTATTTTAGTCTAGAAAACGAAGCCCCATCCCAGCGGACAAATAAATGTCTCGGCCCATTTACCAACACGTTTGACCATTCCGCCCGTAACTTCTTTCCAAGTGCCAAAAATTAACAATTTGTGGTAGTGTCTACTTTTCACTGTAATCAGAGGTCTGTTGCACCAATCCCTCGCTATATGTTACGTATTCGCAGTCCATTACTACAGGTTTTGTGAGACATCCCTTTAATAGCATTATAATCAGACAAAGCTGAGACTGGGGAGCTAACAACAAGGAGAACACATTGAGTAAAGCTTCAGTTATGTTTATCATTGGTAATGAATGTATGACCATTTCCACTTTAATGCAGAATTTGAGATAATCCAGATTTAACAAAAATCAATATATTCAACTAACTTAGGTCTCTTCAAAGGCCTCGGGTTCGATTTCTGCGAGAGAGTTATTCCTTCTCTATATTTGCCAAAAAAAAAAAAAAGGAAAACAGTCAAAGCCAATAAGCTTTGTATTTCTCTAAGAGTCAATCCCTCTGGCACAGATATAAAACCGAAAAAGATACCTAGAAACCATTTTTAAGCGGGTTGATAAGTGTTAATTCTGTACACCTCGAGGGCTAAAATGCTTATTTATATAAGTTATTGACAGGCTAAAAACTAGATGCGCATATTGCTTTTCTATGCCTCACGTATAAACATAGTCCTGTATGAAAATAGAAACAACTGACAGTCTGAGACAAGAGAGGCATCACATTTATTTTCTGGCAAGTTATTTAATAGAGGTCTAAGTTTCAAGGACTAGTATTTTGAGGAGATAATTGATTGAGTGGCAACGGACTGAGGTAGGTTTTATCTTGATATACTGGCGTTAGTAGTCCTGGCATTAACATCAAGTGAGTACAAGTCTCAGGGTCATGTGACGGGAGCCGGAGACGCGGACCTGCGCGAAATAGAGCCTCGGTTGCGGCAGTGCTCAATACACATCTTTGAGACGTACCCCAGTTTGTTTGTCTCCGATTCTAAGTGTCTTTAAATCGCATCCAAGTTTTCCGGTAAAGATTTTATTGGGATTTATTGCTTAAGATACTCACTAGGTCAGAGTTGTCTTTTAAGCGTAACCCATTGTTGAACACAGAACAATATAAATAGGTTAGGTTCATATATATTAAACAAAGTAAAGCATTTACATTCGCATCAAGAATGAAGGCGAATGAAACAAAGACATCACTCTTGAAGTACATAAAAAGTCTTTTGTTGACTGTTGTCCATTGCTTTTTTAAAATAAAATTGTTCGTGTTTACTCTGATGTTTACATAGCAGCTGGGAACAGCTTTTCAAATCTCGAGCAATCTCGTTATTTTTGTTATGTTTTATAGTTCCACAGCAACAAAGTACAGTGAATATCATCTCGTTTCTACAGGAGCCCCTAATGGAACAACAACAACAGCCAACCAGAAAGCTTGCACAACAATTACTTGTGGCCCAAGGAAAATGATATGCGGTTGACTGACATTTGTATTTTTATCAGTTTGTCACAATTGGTATGAATTCTTCACGGATTTCACTCATTTCCTATCTGGGTCCCAATCGTCATGGGTTTATAGCTACTGGACTAGTTTGCATCGGATATATTGAAGCCATATATTAAACGGAAACCTTTCACCCTTTCGCCCTCTATAGACTGCCAGGTTGAATGAATGGTACAATATGTCATTAGATAGGGGCATACAAACTAAACACGGTATATATCCATACAAAAGATGATTTGAACTTTTATTAATTGGATTATAATACATATAACTATGAAAATATCTGTGGCAAGCTGCAATAAAATCCAGCCTGTGGAGTTGCGGTCTTGACCAGAAACGAATAAAGGTTTCGGGTTGTTTTTTCCCTTGTTGTCGTAGTAATGTGGACTTCAGTACGTATATAAAGTAAGCCTAACGAACCAATGAGATGGGATTTCACTGGTGGCTTCCTTTCCTACACATGAAGTGAGGCAATTGTCTTGTATGACAATTAAAGGGTTGTGTGATCACATTATGATCAAGAGAGACATACTCGCACTATTCCCAAGGTACAAAGACCGTTTGCTGGCTACGCTACTATTCAATATTTGTTGTTAAACAAGTTATACGCTACTATTGCCGGCCTTGATCGGTATTTAATCACGTGGCTAATTAAAATATTACCAGATGATCTATATTATTTAATTTGTCCTCTTCAGGGTCACGACAGAGTGATTTAATCAAGATAATGACCAACGAGGAACTATGTATCATGTATAACACCTGTGAATCCGAGATCAAAGATGCCGACAGGCGTGTCACATTTGCAGGTAAACTCGGCTAAAACTCGCGCTATCGATTTCATTGAAGTTATCTGGCTGGACACACTGTGTAACCCAGCTGAATGAAACGTGCCCTGTGAACAGAAAATCTACGACCCCTTTAACAGAAAGAACGGAGGCTTTCAACGAGGTTTGTCTTTAGTCAGCAGTTCCACGTCGGGATATTCCCCTGTCACAGAAAGGCCTCAGTCTAACACATTTATTACAGTTTACAACAAAACCCAAGTATAATACAGACTTCATAATGAGATATTGTGAATGTTTATCGGAATCGTAGCACGTTTCTGGAAAAATTGTCTTTATTAAAATGTTAACATTGTTACTCTGCTATACATAATAGGGTAAATTAGAGAAGAGAGAGGGAATCAATTACACAAGAAAGCCTGTTCATCTATACCGAAGACTTTCGTTCACAAAGAGCAAACAAAGTACGTCTTGTTCTATATTAGCTTATATTGCTGAAGAATACAAGAGGTTCACACAAACAACCCGCTTTATCCGCTACTTACGTAATATTAAATTCTCAGAAGACATGAATCAAACATATCATCCCTGTGCTAGACTCACAATAATAATAATTCTTTGAGGGTTCTTTTGAACAGGGTTCCACCAGAGCACACAACTGAAGAACCGTAACCGGTTCCATTAGAGCCATATCGTTATAATATTGTAGAAAGACACACGTCAATAATATTAACCAACTTTAGTCGAGTCATAAAAAAGAAACATTTCGGAATCTTTTTAT
Source organism: Mopalia muscosa (assembly GCA_031763545.1). NCBI lineage: Eukaryota > Metazoa > Mollusca > Polyplacophora > Chitonida > Mopaliidae > Mopalia > Mopalia muscosa. Next base: position 18,781 of record JARFOD010131519.1, read on the forward strand.
GAATTATTTTTTAGCCTATACATCTTTATATCCTCACGTTGTCTACTTTTACCCCCATGATAGAAACATTCTTCTCGTCTCAACTATTGCAGGATAGTCCATATACACGAAATCCACTTAAAATACCTTCACAGTTCCGTTGAATTAGATGGATTAAAATAATTATACAGTAATGGAAGATGGAATTACTAAGGGCGTCAACAGAACAGGCAATGAAACAACATAACTTGCATTGGTCGATTATATAATAACAAATCTGTCTGACCCAGATTTATAAAGCCGTTCCAATGATTAATGATTTTGGCACGAGAATGCTAACTACATTGATAATACTGTTGGCTTATTCATTAGAAGGGCGGAAGTCGGCATTGAAATCTCTGCCAAACATTTAACAAGCAACGATTGCCAATAATTTAAGGTGGAAGAGACGTTGAGGGCACAGTCGACAAGAGAGAAAAGCTGCAAGCCATTGACAAAAAGAGATATACAGAGACGTTAACAGGAAACGGAAGATTAAAACCATTAAAAATTAGATAAAAAATTACAAATTCTGTAAAGGCAAAAGCAACGCAGAGAAATACAGGGGCATTAAATAATTAAAAAAACCCTTAAACTAAAAAAGAAAAAAAAAAAAAAAAATTAGAAGAAAAAATGGATGCAAAAATGAAGGGAATGCAGATATATCATTGAAAAAAAAAGTAATTTACCGAAGTTCTAATTAAAACAGCCTGGAAATATGGACTGGGGATATAATATAATTGAAAATGACGTATCACTCAAGTTATTCCGCTGCATTAATAATATATTCAAAAGGCCTTTCGATGTGACGACGATAACAAATGACGCACGCATTTGTTATTACAAATGATTTAATAAAACAAAAAAAAAAGTTTTTGGAATCAAGCTATGCTCAACGGAATAGATTATTTCAGAGGTATACCGTCAATGCTAAAATATGTACCAACCGCAAGGTAATTGATTTTAGATAAGCAATTGGAGGGGGTGGAGGGGGAAGGGAGTGTGTGTGTATGTGTGGAGGGGGTGGGTGTGTGAGTGTGTGTGTGTGTGGGGGGGGGGGGGGGTATTACCCCTATTCAAGTTACATCTTAGCTGTTGACCGTATATACATTGCACCGAGATGCGTATTCGTAGCTTACATCTATTTAAATACAGTTGAAGGACATAGGGCCTAAGTATGGGCATAGTATGACTTGAAACAAAACTACAAATGTCTTCACAATGGTCTAAAACAATGGTACATAGCCTGACACATACCTGGTGGATATCTCCATGGAGGGTAAGTCCGTCTTGTGGTTCTCTGTGTTGTTTTCCGGGTAGTTCTTCTAGTCGTGGTAGTTGGAAGTTCTGTGGTAGTGGTTGTTGTGGTAGGTAAAGTGGTAGTCCTTAGAGTTGTACGCCGTCGGGTAATTTGCGTGACAGGGCGCTTAGTCACCCGCCTACTCCACCAATTCCAAGTAGGTTTTGTGTAAATTGATCGTTGGGTGGTTGGCCTTTGTGTCGATGTAATGGTTGGCCGACGCGTACGCCAAGGTTTCTTAGTTGTTTTTGTTGTAGTTTGACTACGAGTGGTTGTTTTGGGAGCTCGAGTGGTAGGTATAGTTCTTTGTGTTGTTGAGGATCTTCTTGTGGTAGGCCAACTTAAGGTCGTGGTTGGTCGTGTTCTCCAGGTGGTGCGACGTGTTCTACGCATGGTAGGTCGTGTTGGGCGTGTGGTAGGCCGCGTTCTGCGACTGATTCTTTTAGTCCTTATATCGGTGACATATGGCTGAGTAGTTGTGTCCCTAGGCCATTGTTTGGTGCTTGGTTTTCTCGTCACAAACCACCATTTCCAAGTAGTACGCCCTGGGCGGCGTGTTGGTGGAGGCGTCTGAAATTTTGGTTTTTTCGTCCTCCACGGTTTTTTTGTAAACCTATGCCAGGGTCTCCGCGTTCTTTGTTTCTGCCATGGTCTTGTTCGTTTTGGTATCGTGGTTGTTCTAACAAATCTCCGCGTGGTGGCAGGAGCACTGGTGGTTGATGTAGTTGTTCGTCTAGTTGTTGGCTTGGGTCTCTGTGGACGTTTAGTGGTTTGCCTCGGGGGCGGTCTGGTAGTCCAAGGAAAGAAAATGCGTCTTGTGGTAACAGCCTTGGTGGTTGGCGGGGGAGGTGTCGTCTTTGGTAGAGGCGTTGTTTTCAAAACGATCGGCGCCAAACTCTTTCTTGGTGGTTTCGGGGTATATATTGGTCGCCCCCAGCTAACTGGGGGGTGGGTGGTTCTATAATGGGTTGTTGTGGTATCAGTGGGTTTAGGGGGTTGCCGAGTCTTCTCCGGAAACTCAGGTATACTATTCTCATCCACTTCTCCTAAGCAATCGTCGTAAGCAGAATTGTCCCACACACAAACTTTATAACGCGTGGACCACACAGTACCAGGCGAGCATCGCATCTTCCAAGCTCGACCCCGAAAACACACATAAAATATTGAACAGTCCACATGATCGCGAACATAATGGTGCTGAGAGTTTTCACAGTGTGACGATAAAAGTCCAATTTTCGGTGCGGAATCACAGCTCTGAGTCAATAATACAAACACAAGAAAAACCACTTTGTACATATTAGAAATGAAAGCACTCGTCAAATTCAAATGCATTATGCTTTGGTGATATAAGTCCCTGATTAATACACTAAAAATACACAATAAAAGAAATAGAACTCTCCTCTTCCACTTTGGAATATTCCAGGAAATACTCAAAATGGTTAACCCACTAGCCTCGTAGTGTTATGTGAAACTTTAGGTAGAAGCAACATCTAGGAAAACCTATAACGCTGTCACTGATGCTGCGGTGTATGGGCGACTTCGATCATCAACAGACGATACTCGATAAAGACATTCTGCCCAGATTTGTAGAGAGCGCAGGCAAAAGCTACAACACATGAGCGCTCAGGTCGGGTTTTTCTATTTTTGACAAATACATAGAGTTAGCTTTGCCTTAAGTAGCAGCTTCCCCAATGATAGGCTGAGTTGACGCGGCGCTTTGAAAATTTGCATAGCCAAATGTTTATCAAAAGATTACCCATCTGCCCCAATGGTCGCGCTACCTTGGCAACCGCTTACATGTCGGACAGAGTCGCTGCAAAGTGCGCATGCGCCGTTTTGATGACATTGCTGAGATGCCGAGCAAAACTCATCCATTTCTTATTCAAACAAAAACACAACAAAAATAAAGCGACCCAGAGAAATAGAGTGAAGTTAATCCGAACGCATAGCGAGAGCAATCACAGAGGCGATTGTTTATGAAATGGACATAGGGATGAAGTATAAGAAGGTACATCTTTGATCATCCTCGCGCGTCTCTCGCGACACCAACGCGTTTTTGTTATCCACGCGATTTCAGAAAACAGGCACTTTATAAATATTGTAAATAGAGAACTTAATAAAATAGTGGCGAGGGATAACTTCCTGTCAATCCTATATTATTAAATGGACATTCAAACAGTTTTCAAAATTCACACGTTTATGGAGAATGCTGCACACGTTAAGTGACATGTGTGTGAAGCAACCAAAGTTTATTGTTTTAAAATAAGCCAGGAACTTAACACCGTCGATGAGACACGCGTACAAGTGGATTCATGGAAAGACTTCGTTTTGACATTGTATATTTTCAATTTACTTTTTATAATGTGTTAAGAATCACGCCATAAACTTGTCATTAAGCTTGAACGATTATCCCGGTTCTATTGTGGATTATATCAATCCTGTTTCGCTCCAGAATGTCAAGTACAGTATCAAGTTCAACTCGTATCTATCTTTGACATGCACTATACCTTAAACGTAGAGACAACTCTTCTCAGATTACATTAACGTGTTTGGGAAACTTAACACTATTGGAGTACATTGTTTATGTTTATGTTTGTTTATTGAAGTCATAATAGCGAATTACGCCGTTAAACAACACCACTCTACTCACTCACTCACTCACAACTTATTCAATCACTCAATCACTCAATCGCTCGCTCGCTCACTCATTCACTCACTCGTTCATGCACTTCACACTCACTCACTCACTCACTCACTCACTCACTCACCCCCGACACTCTCCTTAGATAAATACATATCATTACAGCTGTGTACGCGCACCGGGACTATGCTTTGATATTATTCAGCTGTAAATCAATGCCATTCCTTTTTTAAAGATACCAGAGTACGCCCCAATCAAACACACACTACAATCCTAAGATATCAACAAATTGAATCATTCTTAAATTTCACAAAATTCTATCACAGCAGCGCGTAGAGATGATACCACATTTTTTCTTGGTTAAAGTCTACAACCATCAGTTTGGTCGCCGGTTTGTGGTCCATCGCATTTAAGGTATATTTGCGCAGAGGTTACTCACCTTGGGATACAAATGGCGATTGATACGAGTTTGGCTATACGACTGTGATAACTGGCGTAAGACCACCATTATTTACTTCCATTTTGTTCTAAATAAAATTAGTGTGTTGTCTTGTTTTATCTGGTCTGGTCCTGGAAATTTGTTTTTGGTAGAGTATTTGGTAATGATGTGAAGTAATTGAGTGGAGGTTTCTGATCAGTGTAATATTATAGCCTAAATAGGCCACATTTGGTGTATTTATCACCATTTGATGGAGGGGTGATTGGGCTGTTGTTTACATTCTGAAAGTAGCTTGACAGCCACTATCACACTCTGGGGCTTCTAGCTCAAAATTTCTCCGGTCATGCCCTGTCAAGATTTTAATGGGGAACTCCAAAAGGACCGATTAAGCTATGTGCCAGGCGTTTTTGCCCAACGAATGTTTGGCAGGGAGCTGTGGGACCAAACAGTAACATTACGGTTTATGGCAAATTAATACTGGTCTTGCACCAGCTATAGGCCTACGCCGTCAATGCAAATTAAGGAAAGGGGCATCCTATGATTGATTTGCTTTAGCTGGTCGTCACGTGAACCTTGTGCAATGGTATTATTTTCTTTTAAATATCAGTAGATAAATAATAAAGAAATAAAGAAATAAAGAAATACGATAATATCGATTATTGTTTATTATGGATTTTAATATATAGGCCTACATAACGAACAAATACACCATCTTCTCGTTAAACAGAAATAAGTAAATATGATGATACAGGCATGTTTCTATGTGTATCTTTTATTGGAGTCGTAAAGTTACTCTGCTTTGCGAATCTTATCAGTGCGGAAAATGCTAAGATCATAATTGGTATGTCCTTTAGCTGAACTTTAAATCAGTGGTCTCGACTAAAGGGAGATAACCATTGCCAAAAGCGTTCTTATTTCTCCACAAAGGAATATATGGAAATGCTTAATTGTCACATTGTAAAACTGATAGGCGTGTTCGTGACTAAAAACACATAGTCTTTTTTGCGCTTTTTGGTTGTAATAAAATAATTAATCAGATTATTTGATTGATTGATTTGTATGTCGTGCAATGCTCAGTAAATTTTATTTATATGACATATGGCAGTAAAAAATTCACTTTTCTCCAGCAAAAAAAAATAAAAAGAGTTTTAAATATTAACCCTTCTAGTGCTAAAACAAAGAGAGTTTTCTCGAGCAATAAAAGGAAGAGTTTTATCCAGGACTTAAAATTGAATTTTCTCCAGCAATAAAAAAATGAGTTTTCTCAAGCGCTAAAAATGAGTTTTCTCCAGTAATTAAACTGAGCGCTCAGTTATATCTCAAGTAAGCAAAACCATCATTAGTGGTTCGTGTGTCAAGAAATCTGAAACCGCGAAGACAATGTATAAATACCCAGCAGCCATAATGACAATTCGAACTCAGCACCAGAGGTTAGTACGAAGTATCATTCGCTGACTAAATTGAAAATACTCGATATGAAAAAACGCGATTTTCGGAAACCGCAAATACATCTCTAAATCCGAAAATTCTAGATTTGTTTCAAAATGAAGCCGAAATATTTGTAATCCTGAGTACTCAAGCTTTTAAAAAATATATACATATCATATGGTACAGATATATATTCTTCTGCATAAGAGACTAAATACAACAGGTGTTCTAAAAATCTTAACTTTGTAAAGCAATATTGGCGTACATATGGAGAGTTGGTGTCTGTAGGGGTGGGTACATATACAATACTATCATTAAGTTGGTTGAATACTCCGAACATATCCATTAATTTGTTCTATCGCTGTCGTTTTTTACTATTGCGTCCTCTCGTACCACCGCATCTGATTGGTTGAGTAGAAGTTCGCACGCTTCTACGCAACCAATCCGATTATATCCTTATAATCCACCAAAGGTTGTAATGACGAGAGGCTCGGAATAAAACTCTTGGCAAGCGAAGATGTAGCCAATCGAGTTATGCCTTACTTTGATCGTAAGATATTCTCCAGCCACCGTGCAGTTATACAAACAAAAACACTCAGTTTTTCAGTTTAATGGACTTGTGTTGTTTTCCCTGTAACTGCCTTCATAATAAATCGTTAGTCTGAAAGCTGTATTCTAGGTTTACTTTTAAATCAGTTGGCAGTAAAATGTTGATGGTTTATTCAGCCGTCATTCGTATGCCCCATGTCTGAACATCCCTCGACCATTTCAATGCCGTAAATAACTGTACGGAAAAGTGTTGAAGAATGTTCTGACCTGCCTCAAGTAACTGTATTTTCGAAGAATGTTTCGACCTGCTCCAAGATAACTGAATCGGTACGGAAAGGGTCGAAGGACGTTCCGGCATGTAGTAAGCCCATACTATACTGTAAAAATAAAGCATTGAAATGTAATAAATATACACTTAGATAACATTTACTGGTGTAAAACACATTACAAATAATACGGAAGGGTTTTGATTCAGTACTTTTTTTATTTTATTTTTTTTCTTTACAAAAAACTGTTTGATAATTGGATGAGTCAAGTATAAGTTTTCTTCACAACTTAATCCGTTGGCTTTTACTAACTGTGCGGGAAATAACCTTTATTAGAATAATACGAGTCATAAAAAGTGCATTTTGTACTTTAAGTCAGATATACCGGAGCTTTGGTGTCACAACCGAGCTGACCCAAACGAATTTCTTTTAAATTTATTTAAATAAAATAATTATGACTAAGAACGTATGAAGTGTTTTTGTGATTACGTGTAATTGATTCTAGTGCGACATTTCCATGAATAGGTGGTAACATAGTTGTCAAGTATAATGCTTCATAAAGGTCGAGTTATCAAAACCATAATCAAAATAACGCATGGGAAATAAATAAAAAATATTTAAAAAGTGTTTTTCGAGAATACTCGGCCCAACCTTGAATTTAACAACAAGACAAAAATACAACAAAATAATGCAAAATCTATAGGCTACCGTTTCGCTAATGACAATTTGTAAAACATATATATTCAGGCTAAGATTGGGTAGTTTTTTGACGTAACTAGACAGCAATATATAATTGTCATTTTTAGGAAAGAAGCATGGCGAGACATGGAAGAGAAATATGATACTTCTCCCATGATGCCTGCATGTAAGTTCCGTGTCTGTTCCAGAGTAAGCGTCGGATCTTCTATATTACATCTAGCAGATATATTTAAGTCTTCGCATAGTGGTGAAAAATCCAGAAGACAAACTCCATGTCTTCTTATTAGCGAATTACCTTCGACCGTCAAGTGTTTCTTTTCAATATCTGACCGATTATGACGACAGTTTTTAAAACCTCAGAAGAAAAAGTTAGTTGTCATTTCAAAGAGAGGGATATAAAACATTAAGCAGAGTATAAACGACTGCATGCAGCCCACCTTAAGCCATAACGCCCTAGCCTATAAGCGGACGTCATCGGCTTGTTTGTCCGGGTATTAAAAGAATTATGAAAACAGACATTGGGAAATGAGAATCCCGTCCCAGATTTAACATAAATAGGCCAATGTCGCGTTCCTATTTACGCCCGCTCTTGAAATATTTAGCAACTAAAACAATGATTCAATTTTGCCAAAATTTCACAAAGCCGGATTAAACTAATCTGTAAATAATTCAATAAGTTTTAAATAACGCAGCGGATTAATATAATCTGTGAATCGTCGGAAATATTTTATTGGATTGGGTTCCAATGCAAAACTTTCATATGTTTTTATATAAAGTTTATATTCAGTTTATAATGCTCTTGACCTTGGCGAAATTTCCCTACACGCGACTCCATTCTTTTTATCTCGCGTAAACCGGAAATACTTGCGCCAAGCATTATGAACAGGTGAATCTCAACGCCCAGCAATGACATCTAGTTCTTAATTTGAAATGGGCCGGAACTGAAAAAATAATAGGGAGTAAAAGTTCAAAGTTTTGTGGTCTTCCGTTCTCCCTTTTTTATGAGACATATTTTAGAGACAAAGTGATCGGCTGCATGGTTGTATATAACATGCCAAAATTTCACAAAGCCGGATTAAGCTAATCTGTAAATAATTCAATAAGTTGAATTGAATATGCTGAATAAAGTAGGCCTAGCTGTATACGTGATCGAACTCAATTTATACTGAAACAAACAAAAAAAAGTCTCATGTTCTACAGGGTTCTACACTTGCTCCAACTCTGTTCCTTATTTACAGAGTATATATTATATTGTACGGTTATCCCTATATCAAACTTGCAGTGAAACATTAAGCTAACGAATAAGCCATCTTGAGGAACATTTTTACTCTACTTTACGGTTATCTTACTTATCGGCTTTTATGTTATTTTTATCTTCAGGACACAGTTGCTCGAGACCAAGACTAGGCGCTGATTAAATTACCCCTCTAAGGTTAGTTATAAACCTTCAACATCGCGAGATGTCGTCTTGCTTGTTGGCCTATATATAGGAGTCTACATGTGCAGCCTACAAGAGACCCATCGTCATTGAGGCGGTGGACCAAGGTGTCTCAACATGATACAAACACTATAGGATTTTAAATTAAAATTGAAATAATCTTAACTTCAAGATCCATTTATTTGACTAAGAATCTTCTGTATATTTGATGAAACATGTTGGGCGCTACGGTATCGTGAGCGCCATAGGCAGTTATATAGACCTATAGCATTGCGTCCTATAGCTAAGTTGATTGTATATTGAGTATACATTGCGTCCTATAGCTAAGTTGATTGTATATTGAGT
>JARFOD010131520.1:0-13756 GCA_031763545.1 Mopalia muscosa
TCTCGCCTCATACGATCGACCGAGGAAGCCGAGGGAGTATTCTGCAGGGCCATGGCCCACCCGCTCCCTCACGGGGCGAGCCTCATAAGGAGTTTTGTGTAAACCAGTTAGACATATTGACTAATGCATCATATTATTTTATTTGTAGGACACTCAGAAGAATTTTGCGAAGTCATCACGGGAGTTGACTCGTGTCAGAAATGATTATGCTGACCTGGAGACATTGCTGGCCAGGATGAAGTTAGATCTCCAATGTTCTTCTGAGAATAGAGATAAAGACATGTACAGAGCACAGGAAGTCTCTGAAGAGGTGAGACAAATAACTTCAGATAGGAAAATTATCAATCAATCGACACAGTCCTCTCCCTGCCAAGTAACATCATCTTGTATCAAAAGAGTGACTTGGGTACTACTTTTTCCATGTCTTTCGACCGGGACTTTTGCGAACTGGATTTAATTTGGTTGACTTTTTTCATTTAGATTTATTTTGAGATTTCAAGTCATTGGATTATTTGAAAACATGTCAGACTACTGACTACTTCTTCCATGTGTTACTTTGAACCTCTGAACCTTTGTGAACTGGATTTAATTTGGTTGACATTTCATGTTGATTTATTTTGAGATTTCAATTCAGAGGCTTGTTGAGAACATGTCAGACTACTGATCTACTTTTGCTGTATCACATGTAGTATTGCTGTCCTGAGTTTACACTGGAGAATAATTCATTTTCCTATGTAGCAAAACACATCACATGTTATGGTTGAACTTGAATGCCATAAAACACCAACCAATTGATGAACCTCTAACAGGATTTACCGTTTGCGGGATCGAGTTATTGGTAGATTCTGGTAATTAAATAGTTTTTCTCTTTCCTGACTGAAATTAATAGTGTTACCACACAGTGTACAGATACAGACTATATGCATCCTTTTTGGACTATAATTTACTTAGCTAGCTCTTTTCAACTTTGAGAGCCGTTTACTCAGAATGACCAAAACGGCACTTGGACAATTATTGCTCTGAGGGGCTCCTATATCCCAGAGGTGTTTTCATGAGATTTCCCCTTGGTTTATCACCATATTGAAGTAATGCACAAAAATAACTGGACAAATAATATTTGTGGATAGCCCTTAGGAAAACCTTAAACCCCAATCAAACAAATATAAATTTAGGGATTTTAACGATTGAAATTGTTCTATTCTGTTCTAGTTGGTAAAGCTGTCTCAAAAACATAGAGCAGAGAATGAGGTGAGTACAAATCTATTCTTCATAAATTTACTTTTTTGTTGGTGTCAATTTTTTATATATAACTGAATTGTTCTTCTCGTACTTTGAAGGCCAGTAGCCATGGATCAGTGGCTAGCATGTCTGCTTACTGATAATATGAGAATAACCCGAAAATGTGACCAACAATCACGGGATGTTTTTTGCAATTTTTCTTCTCTACTTTCCACCATATTCTATTCAAGTACAGCCAGAAGTGGGCAATTCTTTGTCATTTCAGTGAAACACCATTGAGAAGGGAATTAAAACCCAATCAAACTTAGAAACATACTTCTGAAAAAATTATTGCAGTCTGAAAAAATTATTGCATTTATTTGTTAACAATGCAGACATTTTGAACTAGGGAATTGCCTTCAATGCATGTTCATTCATAGTCCTTTTTTTTATTATTTTTTTTATGTATTAAATTTACTCATTGTAGGAAAAGATGTCCTTCATCCACAATTTATACCAGCAGTTGTTATCAGGTAGACTACAGCCGTCATTCACAGAGAAACCCTTCCCTAACTTCACCTGGCAGGATATGGCACCACTCATTCAGGAGGAGCTTCTCTCATTGTTACAGCAGACTGCACTACACAGACAACAGGTAGAATATCTGTTCATAAACTGATACATCCTTTACTTAACAATGTATTTTGTGCTTTTTCCTAGGGGGGGGTTTCAAGATTAATGCCAATGAGCAGTTACTGTACAATCCAATAAGACAAAATTACCTTTCTGATTTGGCATAACCTGTGGTTGGATGATAATTACCATCATTGAATGATGGATGGTTAATCTGCCATTTTTATCATTGGCAGTTAACTAATTATTGCAGGTTATGGAATTAAATTTAAATAAAAACGTTGTGAATTTCATCCTATTTTGCCTTGAATAATATTTGCAAAAATACATGTAAGAATTTTAAAGCTGCATTTTTCTACCTGAACGACATACTGTTGAACACCTTGTGTATATCGATTTATTTCAATTTGGCAATCACTAATTTGGACTTAGTTTTTTGTGCAACAGAGGATTGCAATATTCTCTTCAAATTCTTACCCTTTCTTACCATGGAGGAACTTCCTTTTGCTCTGGTGCTCTCTGAGCTAAGGAGCAACATGAAGCCGATCTGTTTGTGGTGTCTTTGTATTACATTCTGTATTTGTCCCGTTTTGTCCTTGTTTTTTGTCAGTGGCTCCAAGGGTGGTTTCCTTCACCCATGTGGCTGGCATGCCGTCGTGTGAGATAAATAAGTTTAAGTACCGAGTTAAACCCCAATCAAACAACCGAACCTTGACATACCATTATAACTGTTACAGGTGCTACAGCTTGAAGAGACTCTCCAGGCTAAAGATGAATTACTGGTGAGTCTAGAGAGAGAACACACACAACAGGTCTACCAGCTGAATGCTATAAACACAGATAGAGAACAGGGCTGGAACAGACAGAAAGATGAACTAGAAACCCATTATAACCAACTCTTACACGATACCCAACACAGATCAAAGGTTTGTTAGTGACAATATGATAGGCTCATTTTGGGAGATGTTTATGCTCTGTTATATTTTGCAGTATTTACAGAGAATATCTTGTATACCTTTTCTGGAAATTGATGGAGAGATGTCTGGCTAGCTTGGGTAGGCGGGTATAACAACTTCTGACTACTGTTCCTCACAACGGTTGTTAATATGAATGTTTCTCCTAGTTTTTCACTGTGGTTATGCAAGGCAAAGCGAATTGCCCTTGGGTATGACAATTACCCCAATCAAACAGCCAAACAAAATTTTACAATGGGTTTGTACATCTTCATAGCCATCAGCGGGCGGTTTGGGGAGCTTCATGTTGCCCTGGTGCTCTCAGAGCTAAAGGGGACAGGAAGCCAATCTGTTTGTGGTGTCTGTCTCGCGTCCTGTTGTTGTCGTCCTGTATTTGTCCCGTCCTGTGTTTGTTTGTTGTCAGTGGTGTTGCCGGTGGTTTCCTTCACCCATTGGACTGGCAGGTCGTCATATAAGTGAAATACCCTTGAGTACGACGTTAAACCCCAAACAAACAAACAAACAATCATAGCCATCAAATAAATGTTATGTGTGGTTATTTTGGTAATTCCTTTTATTTGATTTTTTTTTTTTTTTTGCCCTAATTATATATTAAATTATTTTTTATTTGTGTAAATTTAATTATAAAAAATATATTGTGCTTTGTAGAAGAGTCAGGATATAGCTGATCACGCCTGGGAGAAGGTGAGGATGTCTGGAAGTGTAAGACAGGGGCTGGAGACAGAGTGTGTGGAGCTACGGACTAGACTTGTCCAGACACAGCAAGATAATGCTGGGTTACAAATTGCTGTGAGTCTACTCTGTGGTGCCCTATATCCTCTTTACGCTAGAGCCAACTCACTAGCATCGGAGCGACGCATCCTGGAGGAGGAGCTTTTCAACTTTGATTCTTTCAAGGGCCAAGTGCAAGAAATTGTTAATGCCATGAGTGCAGAGCTTGGAGAAACTAAGATAGTAGAGAAATCCAGTCAGCAGTCAAGGCACTGTAGAAACAAGCGTCACCCCCTCCTTACCTTTAGGATGGGTGTAGTAGCTGTGATGGCCGCTAACAGATTGAAACACCTGGCTAACTCGAGCAGTAAGATGTTTGTTACCTATGATACAATATCTGGTAACCATGGCTTATTGGTGTGTACAGGTGGGGTGAAATCTGAACAGCCACCATTTACAGGTGAGTGAAATGAAGAGAAGATCTATTGTTGGGATTAGGTTGTTTAATGGAACACTGGATAGATACAACAAAATAACATGATGTTGTTTGCCTAATGGTCTAATTCATCATCTTCATACTTTTATTGTACTCTGACCAATGGCTGTATGTTTAAAGCTCAAAATACTGCTTTTACTTACGGGGAAAGACTATTTTTCGACCAAAACTTATTATTATTTTCATTGCTTGGGCACTGAACCCTCACTTTTGGCTTTATATGAAAGCATCCAACAGTGCTGGCAATAGGGGACAGCCATGACTAGATGATTTAACTACCATATTTTTTAACAATGACATCAGTTCTGCTGTTTAAATTAACTAATTAACCCTGTTCATTAACCCTTGCTCATTTTTGTTCAGGTATCTAACTCTGGAATTAATTTGGAGATTATTGCCAGCATAATTGGTACGGCATCATAAATGTGTTTATATAGAAGAGGTTTTTGTTTCTGACTAATCTATCCTGTCTTGGTGTTTTTTAATATCATTGTGGTGTTGTAGATATAAATTGTCACTCATGTCTGATTTAAATGCTTTATATGTTTACAGGTGTGGGAATGTCTATATTAACTGACACTGAAGGGTCAGGTGAGAACAGAAGTGTAATGGACTGGTTAACTAGCTCAGATCTTCTCTCAACTGTACTCGCTTCAACCACCGATCTACAAGATGTCATCAGTCAGATTAAAGATAGTGGTAAGTAGACATATGCTTATATTCTTCATAACTATTTTGTGATTTTTGGACTGTTGGTGCTGTGATCATAAATATTAGAAATTGGTCAGATTCATAAATTTTCACCAATATGCAAAATTGTACAACAAAATATCTCATTTTAAAAGCAAATTTTATGTCTTAAAGATGTCAAAATAGAAGTCAGAGGTCCACCTACTGAATTTCATGCTATATACCTTGCAAATAGTTCAAACGGTTTTTGAATGTTAAGTCCTTCATGCATAGGAGCCATTTTTGTTATATATAAGTGATACAACCTTCTTATTGTTAACAAAAATTGATTTCTAAATGTACTCTTCAAAGCTGTGCCCTTGACTTAATCTTGATAATCTCTGTTCTCAGTAAATGCAGTGGAATCTCGAGCATTAACCGGAGCAGCCCGGACTTGTTTCACTCGTCTTCTGGACAGATTGATACCTTATTTTGAAGGGATCACACTCCATCCTGTAGCAGGTCTCAGAGAAAAACAGTCTCTCATCCGCAGACTTGGCAAGGGCTTACATAAAAACCTACAGAAACTAACCCTGGAACAAAAGGCACACATGATACCATACCAGGTTTGTAGTGTTTTTATTTTCATATTAGAGCAAAATGTTGGTGTGACCTTAGAGCCCTCACATATTGAGCTGTTTGATGCCGCTGATAATGAATGGGGTTTCATTGCTCTACTTTTCTGGCCCCGTGAGGGAGCAGCTGGGCCATGGCCCTGCAGAATACTCCCTCGGCTTCCTCGGCCGATCATAAGAGGCGAGAAAAGAGGTTGCTTTTTGTTGCCCTGGTGGTAGCAGAGCTAAAGGGTAACGGGAAGCAGATTTGTTTGTGATGTTCAGTATTTGTGTCTGTCGTCATATAAGTGAAATACCCTTGAGTACAACGTTAAACACCAATCAAACAAACAAACAAACCTTAGCACTGAAGGGGGATACATGTACTTTAAAGGAAATTTATTTCCCTTATACCTTATGCTAAGGGGGCTTTGTGAAAGAGGCTCATCTCCTTACTTCAGGTCTAAGAGGAAAATTACGGTCACCTTCGCTTAAAGGGGCTTCTACTTCGATGTAGTGTTAACTAATTCGAGTCCATCTGTTGACAGTCACACGATGAACATTAACTGGAAATCTCAATAGTTTAATACCTACTGAACACCTACTCATGTATCAGAAAGTTTTAAGTTTGACTGTGGATATTCAAATTCCACAGTGGATTATCGTATGGTTTAACCAGGATAATATCTTGGATATTTGGCAATTAAATGAATTAGCATTAAATGCAAGAAAATTATTTATCGTTAAATTTAACTGTGGAAAGATCTTTACCTTTGTCTTAGTTAAATAACAGTTTTTAGAGGAACACTGCCTACATAACATAAAGTTCATACGAGTGAAAAATGATCCACTAATGCTCCAAGTCCTCGATTGATTAATAATTATTTCTACTGCCCATATACAGTCCTTGAATTTCTTGCAGGCACATGAGATATCCCAAACCTTAATTTTGTGATGCTTTTGGGACATGAATTTTTATAACTATTGTGTTGTACATAACATCTGTTTTTTAATCCAGTCCCAGATCAGAGAGGGGCGGACCAAATGTCCTTGTGTTATCTCCCACTAGAGAACTCGCTCTACAGATAGAAAAGGAGGTAAAAAAATTCAGCTACAAAGGTATCAAATGGTGAGCTCATTAGTTATTAATAAATGTACATGTACCATGGTAGTATATTGTATGAAATTAAATAGGGTGAGGGCCTGCTGCTGTGGCTTAGTGGTAGCATGCATGCTTACTAAACTTAACCTGCTTTGATTTACCATTCACCGGATCAAGTCCGCCTATTGACCATCAGGTATATGAGCGAGTCCCATTTTGTGGCTCTGGCAAGCCTGGGGTTGGTTTTTACGAGGTTTCGTCACGGTTTTCCACCGTAATAAGGCTAGGTGCAGTGTGAAGTGGAGAATCTGTCATCATATAAGTGAAATACGCTTGAGTACGACATTAAACCCCAATCAAACAGACAAACCTTCATCAATTGGAAGCTGGGGGTTGTCAAAGCATCAGTAGACTACTGATCGATCTGGCTTTGATGTAGGAATTACAAGTTGCCCTCTGGTGGCGCCCCTGGACAATTATGTGACTCACAGACAAACGAATAGGGTGAGAGATTCAGGTCTTAGATAGTCTGTCAGAAACCACATTTTGATTGAGTGGCGAAAGATGGATAATTTTTTTATTTATTTATTAAACTTTCTTTAGACAGGGTAGCCTGTTCACTGTTTCCACTGTTCTTCCACAGGGCCCTGTGTAGATATATACAGACATAAAATACAAGTTCCAATAAAATGAAATTTACACAAAATTATTTACAATCATTTAAATCAATATAAAGCGGCATTAGTATAAAATTTATTGTAGAATATTTTATCACAGAAAATGCTTTGTAAAATATAAATTTTGGTAAACTTGGATTTAGATGAGATACAGATAATCTAAAGCCAGTGTTTTAGGTATAGTTCTTATAAAAACTCACACGCTATGTTTGTCTTTAAATATAGACTTTTAAAACTTGAAATTGTCCGCTTGAGTAAGTTCCAATGATTTAAATTTTATCATCGCACCTCTCTATGTCAGAGTATGCTTTCCCACCTCCAGTTTATTTTGCATGAGAATCATTATCAGTTGAGAGAAGCTTCCTGTTACCCTAAGAATAAAAAAAACAGAAAAAAAAAATCTTATAACAGCTCTGTTAATTATTTGATCATGTATATCAGTTGTCTATGAGTTTGTTTTCTTCTGACCTCCCCTAACAAGAGAACTGATTAATGAAAATACAGAAATTCCTGGCTACATCAATTTGTAAATGTATTTTTGTAAAAATCGTTTTACCTTGTTGACAGTGTCTGTGTTTATGGAGGGGGTAACAGACGAGAACAGATTGACATAGTTACAAGAGGAGTTGAGATAATCGTCGCAACACCAGGCAGACTGAATGACCTAGTGATGAATGAAATCGTCAACGTTAGAAGTGTTACATATTTGGTAAGAGGGTAATACGCTGATTGTTGGAATGTGCAAGGTGGTAGGTCTGCGAGCGCTTCCTTTTGCCTTGAGTAGCAATGCTATCTTTACTTAACACTGGAGGAAAATTAACTTTCTAACATTATGGAAACACTACACATCTTGGTTGTGCTAGTGCCAATTATTGTTGGAATACATTGCTGTCATATAAGTGAAATACCCTTGAGTACGGCTTAAAACACCAACCAATCAATTTGACTATCTTATTTTGTCTTGGAGCACTTGTGTTCCACACTTGTGTTCCGCCCGTGAGGGAGCGGGTTGACCATGGCCCTGCAGAATACTCCCTCGGCTTCCTCAGTTGATCGTAAGAGGCGAGAAAAGAGGTTGCTTTCTGTTGCCCTGGAGTTCGCAGAGCTAAAGGGTACCGGGAAGCAGATTTGTTTGTGATGTTCTGATTTTGTGTCCCTCGTCATATAAGTGATATACCCTTGAGTAGGACGTTAAACACCAATCAAACAAACAAACAAGCTAAGTATATAAACAGGGATTCTGAATTCCATCATGATTCAAATTCGAATCTATTCAAACTAATAAGGTTTTATCCTAAAATAACAACAATTGCCTGATTAAAGACTCTACCGCTAGTCAGTAGAAGAAAAAGCGACTCTTATATTTTCGTGGCATTTGTGGGTATTTCCAAAGGATGATTATATTACCATCATATATATTTGGAGAGGGGAGGACTTCAAAATTCTATATATAATGTCATATTATGATTCATTTTATTTTATAATGGCATTTATAGTGAAAATCGTCAGATAACTTTTTAAAATTGACCCTTGTTTTTCTCAGTTGTTTTTTTTTTTCCAAACTTGCAAGTCTTTGTAGACAAGTATTTAAACTAAAAAAAACGTCATAGGGTTTTTCTAAATTCAGGTTAGTTTTTGAACAACTGATAACAATATATGCAAAAAATAAAATCTGCCCTTAAAAAATTATTTGTTCTATATCTTCAATATGAAAATCAATATCGAAAAACTGCATGATGGTTTTTTAGATAATGGCTTCAAGATTGTGCCAAATTTCAGATTAAGATTACTCCAATAAATTTAATGAACAACATGTTTTTTTAATTGAATGAAAAGGCGAATTATAGTTTTATCTATTGCATTAATTTTTGTAATACATAATTTTAAAAAAATGTCCTTAAGTGGCAGTTTTAACTGACATTGAGTGACATCGGCTTCACAGATTTCGTTCACACCTTTGTTAATGACTATCAGTAGGAGTCCGACTGGGCCTGTGAGTAGTCTGTATAAATGTGTGTTCTACCACCCACAGTCATATGTTCTCCATGTCTACTGTTCAGTTCAAATACACATCCCAAGCGGTCATGCAATTGATTTGTTGGCCTTGCACTAATTGGTTTTTGGTAATAGTCAACAGGTAGTCCATTGAGGTGAGATAATCTTGTTAATCCCTTTGTCCTTTTTTACAAAGGGATTTTACAATTTAATTATATAATAACGTTCTAAAATACTTCATTTTTTGGTCAAACTTTTTGCATTATCAAGATAATGAAAAAAAGATTTCAAAAAGGTAATAAAAAAAAATATAAGTAAAATTTTAGAGGTAGATTCCTTAACTAGGAAATTTCTGTCCAGATTAGGCTATATCATCAGCATTTTTAACAACGTGGTATCCAAGATGTTGAGTTTCATAATACTCTTTTGTTGCGTATATTTCATGTACCTCTTTTGTTTCAGGCCCTCTGGCTAAGGGCAGTTTTTTTTAAAAGTAGCAATGCTGTCTTTACTTAACACTGGAGGAAAATTAACTTTCAAACATAATGAAAATGCTTCAAATCTTGGTTGTGCTAGTGTCAATATGGAGGTTTTAAGTTATGACATTACGACAACAGAGTGACATCCCTTTGCGAAATGACGTTGCCGCTTTTTGGCACGGTAGTGCAGCTTGTCTATACTTTAATATTGCGGGTTGTTCATTTTCGGTAAAATATAGTTTTAAAATTGTAACTTTTGCAAACAATTTAACTTTAAGCTATGGCAAAAGGAAAGAGTTTTACGTGTTATTTTCCAATATTCCCTATACCGCCAATGTAAAAAATCATGGATTAGCCCTCCCTTGCCATAAACGGATAACGTTATTTAGCAAAGGGACGTCTCTGGTGTCATAACAGGAAATCCCTGTATTATTGTTGGAATACACCTATCTCATATAAGAGAAATAGTGTTATTCAAGGCATAAAACACCAGTCAACCAGTCAACCATTGTTTTGTTTCAGGTTCTGCCTCAGATGTTGAATCATTTAGGAACAGACAGTCTGGAAGCCAGTCTGGACTGGGCCACTCTGGTTATCTACACCTGTCATAACAATTGTCAAACAGAGGATAAATATGTGGAAGAGTTTGTCTGGAAACAAGATTTTAAAGTGGATCCAAAATAACTCTTAGTTTTGTTTTTAAAAAGATTGAATGGTGAATAAAAAAGATATAAACTAAGACAATTGTTTATTTGATGTATTTCAACACAATGCTGTCTACTTTAATACATAAGAGGAATAGAACTCGTTTCTATTTGCATGTATTTACATGTACCCCTAATCGCCTCAAATTTCATCAATAAAATTACTTATTAAGAAGCTATTTAAATTGTTGCTAGGAGACCGATAAACACATTTTTCTGTTTGAAAGAATCGGTGTTTTTCAGAACACATAATTTGTAGATAGATGAATTCTTTAACAACAAGCAAGCAAAAAAAAGGAGTTATTCATGGACCAAATTAAAGGTGATCAAGTATAGCCATTGTGCTGAAGCAGCTGGTTCAGAGTCTTTACTTAACCATGGAGGAATGTTAATTTTATACCCTGGCAAAATGCTTCACATCTATGGCAGTAAAAGTATCAATTACTAATTGAAATACACCGCCATCTGAGATGTGAAATACCCTTGAGTACAACAAACACATACAGCAATGTTATGTGTGAGGACTAATTAGATCAGGCCTGTGGCCATAGCTTACTGGTAGCATGTGTGCTTACTAATCTTTCTCCAATGTAGGCCTATTCACAGGATCGGTTTAAATACATCGCAGCTCTATATTTTTATCAGACTTTTTCACTCTGACATTACCACATCAGGCCTGCCACTGGGCTTTAGTGACAATATAGGACAAAATACAGGACATATGCTGAAAAATAACAGGACAAAATAGGCCTACAGGATATCTGACATATATATAGGACAACTTCGGCCTATTGGGAATAAACCTCTATTTACCCATCATCAAAATATTGGTTTTGGAATCGATTTGAAGTTTGAAATGTTTTTGATAAACTACATGTAGCTCATCAGTACATCCCCTCAAGATAGCAGATGACTACCAAACTTGATGAAGACCGGCCTAGTTAGTTTTCAAGAAATAAATTTAAAACGTCCAGGACTTTGTGTATATGGAAAAGTCCGTAAAATATTGTTTGTACGTTTGTTTGATTAATGTCAAGGGTATTTCACTTATATGATGACGGATTGTCCACTTCCCATGCCTTGTTACGGTGGAAAACCGAGAGGAAACCTCGAAAAAACCACCCCTCGATTGCTGGAGCCCCATATTGTGACTCACCCATATACCTGAGCGCATGATGGAGTCCCTCTATGGACCCTCAGGACCTGAGGGTCCATAGAGGGACTGCATCATGTGAATCATATATTGATGTTGACTTAGAAAGTGCATTCGCTGATCACTAAGCCAGTAAAATTAGTAAAATTAATATTTCCTTGCTATGATCAGCAAACAAAGCCAATCCCCACACAGTCTATGGTTAGGTATCTTTAGGGAAACAAAAAAAATAATTAACGTACAAATCCAGGAAATGCTAGGAATGAGAACTATAGAACGAAAAAACAGTTTGGAGCCTGTATTAGCAAAAGACACCTCTAAAGATGATTTTTATGTCTACCAAATTTCATACAGATATGTATTAGTTTTGAAGTTCTGCTCCAGAAACAAAATCTATTTATAAAGTCAAAATTTGTACCAATGGAATAAAAAAAAGTATTGGTTTGTTTGGTTTGATTGCTTTTTTACACTGTACTTAATGTTATATGATTGCATGACAGCCCTCTGGGTACAGAAAACCACTCTATGCCACTGGTAACTAACAAAGACAAGGTAATTACATTGTATTACAGTATGCCCTCAAACATATCGGCTTCATGTAGATATGAATATGTACCTTATTGAAATGATATGTATATACATGTGAACAGTCAACACAGGTACAACACCATGCATTGGAGATCACATGACCAGAATATTCAGCCTACACACTGCCCTTAAAGTCGTGTCTTAATACACTCCTTATTGTCAATGACCAAAGGTACTACAAACATGTCATGCCCAATCTGGAGCTAACTGCATAAGCTATTTTACATTGATCAAAACTTATGGGGATACTGCTAAAATGATGTGAATATAGTAGTTTTATGGATATGCCTAACCAGGGTTCAAGGAAAAAAATGATATGGTTTTAATCAATATCAGGCCCTTCAATTTTTATATATTGGAAGATCAATTGCAGAAATATGGCAGCATTTTCTTTGATCTGAAGGTCAGGAAGATTACTGAAGCAGAGCTAGGCTCCCTGTTGTCCCTGTGCCCACCAGGAGATTGGGAAGTTTGTCCTTTACAGTAAACAACAGCTCTCTTTACCCACGAGGACATTGGGAAGTTTATCCTTTACAGTAAACAACAGCTCCCTTGGCCCACCAGGACAATGGGAAGTTTATCCTTTACAGTAAACAACAGCTCCCTTTGCCCACCAGGACAATGGGAAGTTTATCCTTTACAGTAAACAACAGCTCCCTTTACCCACCAGGACAATGGGAAGTTTATCCTTTACAATAAACAACAGCTCCATTGGCCCACCAGAACAATGGGAAGTTTATCCTTTACAGTAAACAACAGCCCCCTTTGCCCACCAGGACAATGGGAAGTTTACCCTTTACAGTAAATAACAGCTCCCTTTGCCCACCAGGACAATGGGAAGCTTTTCGTTTACAGTAAACAGTTGGTGGTGAATGAGAGATAGATTGGATCATCCACTTGGACTTTGGATCATAATACAAATTTTCTTCAATTAGGCCTAAAAACTAGGACATATCCTATAAATATTGGAACATATAGAACTGAGCAACTAGGATAGGATACAGTGACAGGCCTGCCACATATTTCAATCTTATAAGTAAACTAAAAACTCCATTATAGCGTAAAAATGTCTCTTTTTCAGTCCGTCTGACAAACGGTAACACAGCCCTGTGTTAACCTTGGCTCATGAGAAGTCATCTTCTATACAAGAGACGCCACAGTGTAGCAGAAATACCGCTGAATGTGGCGTTTAACACTTATCAGTCAATCAATCTATACGAGAGAGTTTACATAGCTAAAAGTGCCATAGCCGTATTACAGTTTCTCCTACAAAGTACTAATGGAAATCCATTTTCCGGCGCAAATTGTAACAGCACCTATATTACAAAGATGATCTCCACAGAAATTTCTGTATACATTTTCTATTTCATTCTCCAAAAAATGTTTTTATCTTTCATAAATGTATTAATATACATGTACTATTTCATTCTCCAAAAAATGTTTTTATCTATCTCCCGGACCCCATAGTGGCCACTCTAATCCCCCCCTGATCTTAAGCTTTGGAATCAACGTTAACTACCCTAGCATGCATCCTTCTCTACTTAAATCATTGTTTTACACTGAGTAGTACTAATCTGTATGATGTTTTCTTAAACATTATATGGTACCTTCACTAGTCTTATTTTGGAATCCTTTTAATTTCAAGTACTTAAGTTTTTCTTTGAAGTATTTCACATACACAGTTGTTAAATTTAGATTTTTTCAACAATATTTTACTGATTAAAAACCTTTTGGTCTGTTGGT